>CM022774.1:14127332-14292332 GCA_012411365.1 Ameiurus melas
GGATACACCCTCAGGAGCTCCTTTTTTCTCAATGAATGAGCTGGCCGGGGTTGATGTCTGCTACACCACAAGAACAACTTATGCAGTACGGAAATAAAAACGTGTACTATTGTAATATTGTGTATTAAGTGTGTAATATTTAGGTGGTAATTATAGTTTGTGGTCCACCAGGCTTGTGAAGCAGTGGTGTAAGACACTAGTGCTGAATGGCCACAGACCTGCACTAGTTCATGTAAAAACACACCTAATTTAACTAATTGGGCTTTCTACGCTCTGATTTTAGTGCTTAAGGAGAATACAAATCTAATTAGATATGCGGTCATCCAAAGTTTGGCACTACAGATTGAAGCATAATAATGACATACCTATATCCTGTGCTCAACTCACCATGACTTTCCTCTCAGGGCTTTTAACCACAGCAGCCACAGTCTCTGCCAGTGGGGCGAGGAGAGACATGGAGGAGATGTTTAGAGCATCTTCCTCCTCAGCATTATGCTCATCATTTTCCTCCAAAACATCTTCAAAAAGACTGTTAATGACCTCAGAGTTAATGGAGGCATTGACATTCATCTCCATCTCACGCATGTCCTCAGTTTCTGCAAAATCAAGAACAGATTGAGAATATTCTCAAATACACGATAATGATTTGAGCAAACATGGCAAGCAACATGGAGAACTTTTAATCTTCTTGCCTTTTTCTCTTTGCTCATCTACTTCTGCTTTTTCTAGAGAAACCTCAACCTTCTTCATTGGGCTTGACAGTAAAGGCTTTATATTTGATGTTTCTGATAAGAAAAGAATCTGGTTAGAAGAGAACTCTAGTAGAAGTCAGTCATCAAATCATTGTGTGTAGGCCATTAAATAAGTAAGATGTGTTTATACTAATGAATATGCATGTTACCAACCATACTAGACTGCTGAGTCAACATTGCTGTTACATTATATTATTAAAAAAATTTTTTTTTTTAAAAAAAGGTTAGACATTACCATTATTACTGAATTTCTTTTCCAGATTATTCAGGAGTGGTGCCGATGGCTCATCGTTAAGTTCTGGGACAGACTTTTTATTGGGGTCTTCCTCCACCTGCAGACAATAAAGAATTCTGTAAACATACCCATGTTTTCATACATATATATACACACACACACACACATTTTTTTATATATATATATATATATATATATATATATATATATATATATATATATATATATATATATATATATACATACATACATACATACATACATACATACACACACAGATAGATAGAATAGATAGATAGATAGATAGATAGATAGATAGATAGATAGATAGATAGATAGATAGATAGATAGATAGATAGATAGATAGATAGATAGATAGATAGATAGATAGACAGACAGATAGATAGATAGTCAAATGCCAAGCCATTCAGTTCACAAGCTTTGACAACCTTAGTTTCTGGGTTTTTCGTGTCCTCTGTGAGATCCTCGCTTTTCGACACCTGGCTGTTCTGAAATCGACCGCGAACCTGTGCCAGTTCTGCTTCACGTTCCTAAGAACAAAAGAAAACCATTTTGTCAGATGAAAATGGAACTCGGGCCACTTCACATAATACGAAGGAGAACAAATTAAGAGAAGTCACCATTTTCTGCTTCTGAGTGAGGAGGGCAGTACTGGAAGCTCCCTGTGTGACAGCAAGCCTCTCCTGAAGCAGACTCGATTTGTGAGGGGATGACGGTGTAGCAGCAGGTGTACGAGCCAGACCCACACCGTTAAGAGGAGATCCCTGATTGCGTTCTTGGCACCTTTCTCCAAAACGCTCCAAAAACGACTTAACACCCCCTAGGGACAACACAATTGTTTGGACATGCATTTTTTTTTTTTTACAATTGTAGGGAACAACAACAACAACAACAAAAAAAACACCTTCTTGCTTCAAATGCAATTTAACACATTTTTAATGAGTTACTCACCAGCAGGTCCAACTGGGCCGCTTTTCTGTAGGGGAGTTGTATCCTTGGTCAGCCTCTCAGTAGCCTGAGTGCGCACTACACTGGAGGAAGGGTTGGTAGGAAGGTTTGTTTTTGCAGGACTTGCATTAACCACTTTTCCTGGTCCTAGTTCTTTGCATGCGGTCTGAGTCTTCAGAGGGCTTTGGGAACAGTGAGTAGCCTGAGGAGAAGAAGGGACTCTTCCAGATTTAAGTGGAGTTGAGTGCTGACTAGAGAAACTCTTCAGGGGGCTGGATGCAGGGGAGAGGGGTCCTTTAGTCAGTTTTGGCCCTGGCACCTCAGTCTTCTGGGGGCTTGGTGGAATCACTCTGGATGATCTGACTGGAGAATAAACTGGTGGCTACAACAAACCAAACATGAAGTGTAATTAATATCTGGATAAAAATAAAAAGGTATTTTTTCATGCTCTATGAGAATATGATTGGTGTATCCCACCTGCTGAGTGCGGTGGACAGGATTGCTAGCAACTGACTGGACAGACTTAGCCTGTTGTGCAGCAGCAATGGGCTTGACACTGCTGCTCATTCCCACACGTGTTGGAGGAGGAACACAGGCTGTGCCAAGCTGCCCTTGTGCATCGTCCCTGTAAGTGGACGGATGCCCAAGATCATCTTCCCAGGTATTGATTGTGGCAGCAAGGTTTGCCAGTCTGCCCTTCCTGCCTAATGGCTTCTCTGATGTGATGACTGGAGCTGGATTAGTAGCAATCTCCATCCTCTGGGATTTAACAGGGGACAGGGCTGCACTGTTGGGGACTGGCTCAAAGTTACCTATACAAACAGTTCAATAGGAATGAACGTTTTATATAAACATCAAGAAACAATGATGTTTACTATGATCATGTAATCATCACAGTGAAGCCATTACATGAAGAATAAATAAAAGTCCCACTGACATTTTAATTAATTCAACACAAGATATAGGGGTGTATTTAGTAATAATCCCAGAACCAAATCTTTGGTTGATAAGCAACCACAAAAGAGCTTAATAGGAAAATTATGCAAATAAATATGGTATCTATTCATCCAAGAACTAACTGACTCAGTCTTACCCTCCAAGTCCCAGTAGTTCCTCTGTTCTGCCAGTCTCTGCAGACGAGATTTCATGTTGCTGGCAGCTGGAGTGAGCGCAGCACCACCACTGAGAACTTCGCTGCTTTCCTCAATCATAGAGCATTTCATCACCTTATCTGGGCATCCTGTTAGGATCTGTGAAGGACAAGTCTCCATTTTCACAGTGTCTGGAGGAGAGTTTGTAAGCCCTGTTCCTGAGTCTGAGCTAGAAAGGACAGCCAGTCTTTCCACTGTAGCTGAGTGGATACTGCTTGGTGCAATGGGCGGCTTCTTGTCCGTTGCAGGCTCTGAAGCTGTGACTTGAAGGGCAACAGGCTCCTTGTTCTCTTCCCCAGTGAAACAAGCATTCTCCTCTGAGCAGCGACGCTTAGAAGGAGAGGGTTTGGAGGTGGGAAGTACTGTAATAAAAACACAAGTGGTCTTATTAAGACAACTATAAAAGTGTGAAATAACAGCACCTTCAACAGCATGGTCATTCTCCTAATGAAACAACAAACTTTTTAACTTCAGCCAAAATCAAGCTATGGGACTTGCACTTCAAAAACAAAACATAACAAAAAAAACCCTCCATGATCAAGATTAGGGCTGCTATAATGAATCTTATTTTACTCATGGTTTTTTGCGCTAAGAGAACATGACGGACTGAAATAATAGTGTGCTTATGCTAGTGAATGGATAGATACTGTAGATAGAGTTCTACTGAGACTAGTACATTAAAAACAAAGCTCTCCATTCACATATTTTGACCACTTGAAACAGAGGTTTCCTGTTTTAAAATGCAATTATTGTGCAGTTAAACTAAACTTTAAAACTAATTTGAATAAGATTTGCACCTTTTTCAGCCGGTGGCTGGCTGACAACACTGTTTGTCTCTGTAAGTGGCTCTCTAGACCTCTTGGTCATTTGCCGGTTGGCTGCTGTGGGTCTCTCCGCCATCTTCTTCTGAAGATTCTCCCTGCGTGCTCGTGTGCGCTCCAACAGTTTCTGAATAAACAGTTTAATAATAATAATAATAATAATAATAACAAAAAAACAAACAAACAAAAAAAAAACACAGTTCTGTAAGGAAACTCTGCAGGAGATTTGCTAGGTATATTTGTTATTTATATATATATATATAAATATAAATAAATAAAATGCATTAACAAAATTGCACTATTCGCAAATATCACGTTCATTGTTGGATTAACTTAATATTTATTTACAAATGAAATGATAATTTGCAAAAACTTGAGTGGTAGATAAGTTCAAGTGTCGCATTAATGGATAAACTAAGGATAATTCTCAAATAAGTCTCAAATTAAAATTTCACACCAACAATAAAATGTAAAAAATAAAATTGTGAAATGTTTTAATGTTAATATTATCATCAAGTAACATATATAGAAATGACTTTTTAATATATAGCCTATAATTGTTGTGGAGTGAGGGGATCCTTGTGGATTGTTTGAAATATGCTCCTTTTGGGGTCCAAAGCTCTACAAGAGTGCTCTAGAAGGATGGTGACAACATCTATACAGCTATAAAAATTGTTTTAAGAAACTGTGATCTGTATACAGACCCAAAGCATTGGTTTTTTTTTAAATAAATTGTCAATATAGAAAGGAATTATTTGTAAATAAATTGTTTTTTAATAAACATTTAATACCAAATTAAACCCCTTTTGTTAACTAATAAAAGTCATCTAGCTAAAGGTCTCTGCAACAGCCGATAAAGTCGACTTTCAACTAATTTGGAAGCCTACTTGATCACAATCGCATTTAAGCCTGTTGTCTGAAAAATAAATGCTGTACTATTTTTAAATGAATTTAAAAATAGAGGTTTCAGTTCCTGCCTCACACCCACTTGTGTGCCTTGTGTGACTAACTGATACAAGCAGAAAGCAGTTTCAGCTGACATTTTATCATTGTATTTGCTAATAAAAATAGGAATACAGATCACACAATCAGGCTGATATGAAGGAACGCAAGACCTCACTGTATTAATTGAGTTATTTTAACGATACGTATCGATATATCAATGATGATATGAATTAATAATTCAATAAGTTAAGAAATCTTACTTTAATCTTCAGAATGTAGTTAATGTTAATTTGAGTAATGGGTTTTCTGTTTATGAGACCAGTTTCTGTGAAACATGTTGAAATGGAGAGAATAAAATTTATCTATTATAAAATTTATTCTTTCAGAATTGTGGAATTAATTATTATTAATTTAAAAGAAGGCATAAATGGCAGAACTATCGGGATTGGTTATCGTATTGGTTGAGAAATTTAGTATCATCTCTAATTCTTATATAACCTTATATTAAGGTGCTTTACTGGGGAATGTTTTTGTTGGTTAAAATCAAATTCTCATTAATTCAATGACGAAGCAGGCTGATAAATAATGTAAACCTGAATTAAATGACATTTTTAATAAAAATGCAAGAGAGAAGTTCTGTGGCTCCAGTGAACAGGCAAAACATCATTGTACACAATTAAATAATCAGCACACTGTCTTAATAGTAAATTAAATGAAAAAGTTTCGAAGTTCAGTGGTCATGTGCAAATAATGAGTGCTGGGAATTATTAACAGAAAAGCAGGTCCCTGGCTGCTACAAGTTTTGACCCCCCCTTCCCCCAGTTTAAACAAAGAGACGCTCATATGGTCTGTGGAGCCCATAATGTCTCCCCCTTCGACTGACATGCTTTTCTGTTCCTTCCATCAACATTCTCCACTCCTGAAACATGCTCCCTGAGCTCCTGCAGTTTGGCAGCCTCTGAGCAAGGACTGGAAACTTCAGTTACTGACGCTCATTCCCCAAAAATGCTATCACGTGACACCATGAAACCAGTTCATTGGTTAGAAACAGGACACAACCCAAGTCATAACACGCTCACACTATTAGATAGTTTTCAGCGTATATTTTCTCTCTCTTTTCTTCCCCCCTTTCCTTCCCCGGGAAATATTTTTGTATTCAAAACCTCCGAGAAGCCATAAATAAAAAAAATAAAACTTGTGAATTTCAGAACAAACTCTGAATGGCACAAATGCAGACGACCACGCCTTAAGATGGTGAACTAGCTGGTTATTAGCTAGAGACACCTGCATTAACTAGCAACATATTCTAGTCTTTTTATTATTATTATGATTATTTTGTGGAGAAACAGCTACACATCCAGTTCACATTTAAACCACCGGAGTCATTGGTTAGTCAGATAGCATTAGCATCATTAGCGAGTAGTGAGCTTCAGTAGTCCCAGGCATCAGTAGTCGCTTTAGAAACAGAAGGTATTTACCTCGGTGAACGGATCCATTCCGGCGTTCTTTAACCCTAAACTCAAAATAAATAACGCTGTTACACTCCGCTTTCCTCTTTGTATCTATCTAACCTATCTGAGGTCAACGTTTTCTAAATCCTCCTCTACACACACACGCACGCGCTGCTGCTGCTGTTCAAAATTTGAATTTCAGCGCTGCTCTCACTGCGCACTCACTAACGGTCACGAATACGTCATCGACCCGCCTACGCGGCTCGGTTCCCATTCCGACACTGTCTACTTCCACTACTCCCTTCAGCGCCGGAAGCCGCCTAGCAGTGGAGAATAAACCTGTCAAATGACGCTCTAATGTTCAGATAGAATGGAATGTTAATAATATAATGGAAATGATTTCAGGCTGTAAAATTAGAGCTAGATTTAAGGCGTAGATAGTTTTTAACCGAAAAGGGAATAAAACAAGTGATCAAGGACGTATTTGAGCTACACCCCATATTGATGCGGACAACACACTGGCACATCCCAAGAGGGAGTTGCTTAAAAGGCCGTTGGGGTTTGAAAACTGTTGCTTGTGTAACCCTGAATGCTGAAGAGCATAAATTAGCTCAGGCAGGACATAAATCCGCCTTAACACCAAGTACAAACTGTATAGAAGGTACAAACACGCAAGGCATTGTGGTTCAGAGTATATTATAATAGAGCATCCATCCATCTTCTATACCACTTATCCTACAGGGTCCCAGGGAGCATGGGGCAGAAGGCGGGGTACACCCTGGACGGGGTGCCAATCCATCGCAGGGCACAATCACATACACCCATTCATACACTACGGACACTTTGGAAATGCCAATCAGCCAACCACGCATGTCTTTGGACTGGGGGAGGAAACCAGAGTACCCGGAGGAAACACAGGGCAGCGGTGAGAATCGAACCTCCAACCCTGGAGGTGCACCGTGCACCTTTAAAATAGAGCAATGGTTCCCAGAATTACACTTCAGTGAGCAAAAATGTCCCAGACATAAAAAAAAACTATATTATTCTACCATTTTTACTATGCCTAGGTTGTATTTTTTGTGTAGTTTCTCCACTTGATTGAGTGGAAAATATGAATCATGGTGTATGTAATGTTTATGTAGTACACCAGACTCTGCCCTATCCCTTCGAGGCTGCCACTACTTCTGATACAGGCAGGAGAGGATAAATTAACCGTAACAAACAAGCAAGCTATACAGAACTACTTTGGATAACAGATAGAAAGATAGTTAGTTCTCACCATCAACCCTGAAGAATCTCGTTGGTCAGAAGGTGTTGATTAAATTTCTGAAACAGCAGCCCTGATAGTAGTTTAGTTTGGCTTGTAAGGGTCTACCTGTCTGTCTTCCTATCTATCTATCTATCTATCTATCTATCTATCTATCTACGCATATAATGTGTGTGTGTAAATGGTTTGTTGGATGCTCCATATGATCACAGGCTAACTATAAACATATTTAAAATGTGTTGTTACGTAACAAAGAAACACATAGAATCGTTGCTATGGGGCTGCTCTCTGTAAGGATATGCTCATTTTACATTTATGGAAGGAATCTCTGATATCAACTCTTTATAATTGACAGTAGGTTTTCCACAATGGGACAGAACGGAGGACTTTGCTTTATTGTAAGCCATAACAGAAACTAAGTTGTCTCACAGATGTTCCACAACATTACATATAACCATAACCAGTTAAAAAGAACTATACGCTATTTGTAACAAATGAAAAAGTGTCATATTGTGCACTACTGTGGGAAAATAATCAACCTTTCTGTTGTTGCACACTCTGTCATGGTTTTAATGTGATGATGGTGGGGATCACTATTATCAAAATTGTAGTTATTATGCAGTGAACAGAACAATTATAGACATACACCTCATAAAATTGAGCAAATATCTATATACACATACAGTGAGCAATTTTGAGCTTAAACACACCACATATTTGAGTTTTTTAAAGGTTCTGCAATACTGGCATCTTTATAATTAATTTTTGGTGAAGCCTCCTGTGTAGGGAATAACAGCACGGTCGGAAACACTTGTACAAGGGATCTCGGACCCTCCTCCATGCAGAGTAGTTATACTACTTAGTTTGTACATTCCTTCATCTGATCTCATCTAAAGAACATTTCTAACACCTTTATATCCTCAAGGTGGTGCATGTGGATTGTATTCTTCAACCAAGACCAGTTTGAGTACATAACAGAGGAATTGGCACACTGTGTCTCCCTGGAATGTTCATGAATTCACGTCATCCACCCCCGGACCTGTGGCCTCATGATCAGCTCCAAAACAAGTGATGCATCATCATATTTCACAGGGATGTCATATGCAGGTTAGAAGATAGCAGATGCACTTGTATGCAGTTCTTGTTTTGTTGTAAACACACCAACTGTGAGCATAGCCAAAAAGACAATACACAAAGGTCAAGGTCACTGGAAGTCCAATAACTGCAAATCCTGTCATTAGTACACATATACAATATAGATTGACAATTTGCCAAAAATATATTTGGCATATGAGCATTTTAATCCTTGTTTTCATGTATATCAAGGTCATTTTAGTCTTTTTTTTTTTTTAAAGCATCGTTCAATGGGATTTTGTTTAGGAGTTTATTACACAATCAGCATCAACCAACTTTACACAATATTCATTCATGTAATGGGACATCATGTATGTAAAGCCTTCCCTCCCTCTTAATCTGTGATTTTCTTTCTCAGTCAGCTTTTAAGAAGAAACTCGTAGCCAGGAACGCAGGGGAAGTTTTAGTGGCAAGTTCCAATTTTTTTATTTATTTATTTATTTATTTTAAAAATAATAATAATGAATTCACAGTGTGTGCATGAATTGCTGCTTTAAGCTATAGATGATTGAGGAGAAAAATAGGGTCTCAATATGGTAATCATCTTTTAAATCCAGTAGATGGTGCTACAGACACGAGTACTACAGCCCAAGATAATAGATAATGTCGAAACCACTCCTATTGCTTACTAGCAGCACTGAAAAACAAGACGACATAAACAAATACTGCTATTAAATTTAAATTCCTCAAGTATTCCCTGCTCTCCTGTTTGTCAACGGATATGTTAGTTACATAATGCAGGAATGGTCCAGGAACCCCATCCTTAACATCATTTACATAATGTTAGATCTTAAACTGGACAGAAATTCACACACAGAACCCCAAAAGTATAAACACACAAAAGATGATTGAGAGTTCATATCAATTGTTTATTCATTTAAAAACAAGATGGGGGATATTTTTTCCAAAATGTGGGCAAAGATATAAAATAAAATAAAATAATAATAACTAAATCAAAATCAAGTTTCCCATCCACAGCAAAAGTGTACGGACAGTCGGGCTACAGCAAAGCCTTTAACTGATCCACTACTGAAGAGTAAGCAGACATGGCAATTGAAAAGTACCTAAAATCAAGCCATTCTCCTCTGTTTTTGTGTGCGCGCGCATGTAGAATAGTCCTAAAGAATGATTGCTTTTCTAAACTGGACTGAATATTGCACTCCCCAGAGATTCAGAAAACTAAAATGAAAAAACATGGCTCCATAAAAGGGGAAAAGTGTCCTGGCCCCAACCATACTCCCAACAAGACTCGATAATTAGAGTGAATAAATACAGTTGACATTTAAAACCCATCCTGTCCCTAAATTAAAAGTGACTTCAGGAAATGGAGAAAAGAGCTCTTTTGGTCCTTTTCAGCAACTAAAAGAAATGTTTTAATAAAAGAAGTTATTGTCTAATAATTTTTTTAATTGTGTATATCCTCGTCCAATTATAATAGCAATGTTCAATTTAGTCATAACCAACAGCATTACACAAATACACATCTTTTCATAATGGTTAAAATAATTCATTTTAGAATAATGGAGAATAAAAAGTTATCCCATGATTGGACATTGGGAAGTCATGAGGAACTGCTGTGTGTTATAGCCGTGACTGGTACACTGGTAACCAGGAGGCAGCCATATCTGTGTGCTTTGACCTCTTTCATTCATACAGCTGGTGAATCCACAGATCAGGTTTAATTTGTTACATCTCAGTAATTCGATTGGTCATGACTCAGAATATTAACCATCACATTAATTACCCACAGCTTGCACTAAGTGAATTTCCCATTAGTTGTGTACAACTGGCACTTTACTGGATGCAGCAGTTGTGACCGTTTGCATCCTTGAACCGTAGGCGCATCTTAGGTCTGTATTTTTCGAGGTAAAGAAGCTGTTTGCAGTTGAAGGCTCCACGTCTCTTCCTGAAAACAGAACAGACAAAGCATGAGAGGCGAAGCCAAGAGAGAACTAGTACCAATAAAAAGGTCCCGTTTGTGTGCATGAGAGTTACGTACTGCCGGATAAACTGCACTGCATCCTCATACTTCATCCCACTCTCGATCAAGGCCAAGGCCACAAGTACAGGGGCTCTACAGGAAAAGAAAAACAAGCAGAACTTAATGAAACATTAAAAAAAAAAACATTTATTTTGTAATTATTTAATGTTATGTTTATCATTGTTATCCCTCATTTTGCTCATTTTGATTTGAAATCATCACTCAAACACATTTTTATACATTTCTTCTCTCCGATTATTCCTTGTCATTGCTGTGAACCACTTTGGGTTGCATTCATTATGAAGTGTGTTTTATGAATTAGGTTAATATTAATACAACACTTTTTACCTGCTGTGTCATTGTTTGAATAAATATACATTCATTTACAATTGCAGTGTTTTCCCTACCGAAGGCTTGGGTTTGGGGGAGGGGGGGGTAGGGGGGTAAACGGGACGGGACACACACTTGATTTCAAATACGAAAGTAAACTGGCAACAGGAATGAGCAAATCAGTGCTTGGACGAACGTGTGTGACTGGTTTGGGGCCGAAGCTCATTGCCAAGCTAATCAAACAGCTAATCAAACACCTCAGGATGGTAGTTACAGCCATTGACTCAGATAAGCAAGTTACAAGCCATCGATAAGGTAAACCTCAATAAAGTGTTCAAAAGAGGGCTGCGATATTTGCATTGGATATAAATAGAGAAATAAATCAAGAACCTAATAAGATCATAAGCAGTTAGAGGAAAGGGGAAACCACCGTTCCTTGTTCCTGGAGGTTTTACTCACCGGCCCAATCCCGCCACACAGTGCACGGCAACGCAACATCCTGGTTGATCACGGAACTTGGTCTTCAGCAAATTTAGCCAATCATCAACAATCTGGGTCGGGGGTGGAGCTCCATCATCAAAGGGCCAGTCCTGTGAGTGTTGAGGGACGGGACGGGACATGCAAGCAAATATAAATAAGTCATGTCTATTTCACAGTGTATACACTTTCTGAAAACAATGTGGAATTCAATACAGCTGAGGGGTGCACGAGTTCAATGGCAAGTCTGAGCTGTGAAGCACTTACTACTAAACTAATCTGAAGAACTACAGTGAAGGGCCCAGGGGTCAGCCCTATGCTAAAAAGCATAGCAAAAGAATGGATTTCTCACAAACTATTAATGACCAGAGATCTGCCAGCCTCCTCCCAGCCAGAGTAACAAAGAAGACTAACATAAGAGAATGCAGGGGAGATGGTTTGGGCCAAAAAAAGGGGAGGAGGTAGTCCGGAGATTAAAAGATAATCAGGCTGGGAAGATGAGACTAAGAGGGATGGGAGGAAAAAAGGGAGAGTGAGAGATAAGTCATAGGGCAGAGAGTGGGAAATGGAGGGGGGGGGGGGTGGCAGCACGACAACGACTGGGTAAGCACTCTGAGGCAGGATATATTGAGTTCACTGAAATGACGCACAAATCTAATGTCATCTGGTGTTAGTAGTTTGGTTTTCTGACAAATTCATTGCCGAAACATGGCCTAGCAGAGAAATCAATTATCGCAACAATGAGTGAGAGAAGAAAAAGAAAGAAAATGGAGTGTGAAGGCTGGTTGCCCTATTGTTCCCACTGAACTGAAGATTCTGCTCACTACCAGCTAAAACAGGTTCTCTCTCTTTACTTTACACATGCCTTTCCCTGCAGATTCTCGCTCTCTTGCACACTCGCTCATGCTCTCTCTCTCTCACGCACACGCGCAGTGAAACATTCTTTGGCAATTTTAATAATGCTAGAAAAATGTATAAAAACAATCTTTAAATTTTTTTTTAATAAAAACACAGGTGACAAGACTGATATCCAGAGAGAGCACAGAATATTTGCATTTACTGCCAAAAAAAGAAAATGAGTCAAATAACTGTTCCACAACCCTGTGCTCTTTTCTTTCCTTCCACACTGCACTGCCTTTATTCATATCAGCACATTAATTTCATTTTAATTCCTAAATTAGTTTAGCTGGATCATGACCAAATAGCATTTCCAGAATAAAATCGGGGCTTTGCTGAGCTGGGTCAAACGTTTACAGGATTAGTACACGAAAGGGTTGGATACGTCAACCTTTAATAAAAAAAAAAAATCAAAATAAAAAAAAGTTGTTGGCTTCTCTCAACCTATAAACCTCTGTCAACCATATAGCCAAGACTAAAGAGATTTAGACTTTTATAACTTCCACAGCTGTCCAAATATTTATTCATGCCATCCATTCAAAACAGGCACAAAATACAGACTGCATGTGACACCATGATAGTAGACAGCGATGTAGGATCTGGCATTGGACAAAATAAGGAATAAAACAGTCCGTGAGACCAGATGTTTAAAATCTGTTCTGGTACAATATAAAACATTCATGACAGGATAATTGTACAACCTCATCAACCTCAAATCATCATGGTTCTTAGTACATCCCAGTATAAAGGCCCCACCTCAAGTCAGGGGAAAAATAAGGAACATCATAACTCAACAGGCTTAACTGTCCTTGCCTGACTCCACACTTATCTGCTTCTCTCTCTCTCGTAGCTATATGGATGGGATCACATCCAGGCATGACTTGCATTTTTCTAACAGCAGATGGCTACCATTAATTTGAGATATTTACGAAAACAGCACAAATGTCACATTCTGCATAGCATAGCTCTACATCCTTTGCACTACTTCAGATTTTTCATTTAAATTCATCATTAAAATACTGCATGAGTGCGACTGTTGTGCAGACACATATCGATTATTACGGGTGTTTATTTTAAACACATAAAACCCATCTGGACGCAGGTTAATGCAGTCTCAACGTCCACTCTTCACAACCGCATGACAAAAAAAAGCGGTGTAAGGAACGTTCATCAGTGGCCTTTGTAGCTTTGGTAGAAATGGTAATTAAAAACCTTCAGCTGTTGACAATTTTATACAAGTGTCTCTTATACAAGTGTCTCTTATAAGTGCCAACATTTATGGTTTAGGCATTAGGAATGTCACGATACCAAAAATCTAGTAGTCGGTACCAATAGCACCGAAAGTATTCGATACTCGATACCACGGTGTGGTTCAAAAATAAAATAAAAAAATTCATAAAGTGAAAAACTCTCCTGGAGTACAACCTCCTTTGGCTGATAGAGAGAGAAAGAGAGATACATTTTAGTTATCAAACCCTGTCTGACAATGACTAATATAAAAGTGGAGGCTACAAGTGTTTAGGTGTACTCCTAAACTCCTACCAACTTTCCTCTCAATAAGTCGGGGTGGAGCTAAACTTGTAATTTTCTGTAGTTTTTCCCGTGTGCTTGTAGGCGTTCTTTTTACCACTTGTGGACTGACTAAAACACTTGCATGTATTTGCTGCCCCATCAGTTCCAGAAGAATTGCAACCTCGGTAATGTCATTACCAACAGGACATATGCTACTGCAGAAATAAAAAGTACCGTCCTGTTTTAAGAATGCTGGCACCGACTTGATACCGAAGTATTGGTTCTCGTGACAACCCTATTAGCTATAGTGGTAATGATTTTGAATCCTGTGCGGTGGATTTTCTGGGTTTTTTTTTTTCTTTTTTTAAAAGCAAAAGCATTTCATATTGTAGAAAAACCTATTCAATGTAGAGGAAAGGATGCGAAAGAAATTTGCGTCTGGTTGCGGTTACTTTCACTTTGCCCCAAGTTTATCCATTCAAATTCTGACCTGTGAAATAAAAATAAAAAATAGCAGTCTTGTCAGCCAATAGAAACCAAGTTTGTGGGACTAAAGTCTCTGGCTGGTTAAAAAAAAAAGGTCCTGCACTGGCTTGATTTCTTACTGTTGTCTGGCACTCACCTAGGGGAAAAAATATATCCACTGACTAGAATAAATACTAGAGTGAAATAATAAATTCCTTTACTGTGAAATCTTATATTTAAGTCACACAGGTGACCTGATATAGGAACAAAATATGCCTCAATCATGAGGTTCATTACTGACCACCCCTCTGTTATGGTTATGTATTTAGCTTGTTGTGACTTGTTGCTCTACCTGTGCTGAAATGCCTTCAAGGGGACTCTGTATAGCAGCTGTATGTAAATACAATGACAGACTACACAGACTTGTGGACTTTAAGAGGACATGCTGACAGCGGTTTGTGAAGACCGTGCACCATGTCTGATTCCACACAGAGTTATATGACAGAACACTATACTTCAGTTTTACTGAGGCTTATACACAGGGGGCAGATCCTTAGGATTTTCCCCTGCTTGAGGGGGTTTATATAAGACAGCAATCCAGAGCTAGTCAGCACATGGTGAGAGTTTCTCAGTGTGTGTGTGTTCAAGAGTAATTTGAGTGCACAAGTGGCTAATAGTAAGAAACCTGAACAATGGTACTTACCAGGACCTGGATGCCCTCCCTCTCCACCGGCGCCTTGTCGTAAGTGGCCTCGCACACTCGCACAAGTGTGTTTACCTCAAATTTCTTCAGTTCCTTGAGGGCAGAGTCAGAGGAGCACAGGTTACATCCTTGTCTTTTACACACACACACACACACACACACCCACTTAGAGGAGGAACACACACACACACACACACACACACATATACATACATACCTCTGTGAACTTGTTGAGCGTAGAGTTGGTAGGGTTGTGCGTGATGAGGAATCTCATGCACTCATAAGTAATTTCAACAGCGGCAGGGCGGTTCATGTTGGCAAGACGGCTTTAAAACAGTAATAAAAATGTTTGATTCCTGTTCCTTAAAAATACTTTGGCTCAGATTCAGCAAGGACTTTTAGTAAAGGTAGAATAACTAATAATAATAAAAAAAACACGAGTGTGGGTGAGATTGAGGACACTGGACTACAAAAATAAAAAATAAATACAAAAATGGAGGATGGTCTCGTCCACAGTGCACAAAGGATGTATAAAATAGGATGAATGAGGGTAAAAAGGTAAAAAAATAAATGAAAAAAAATAAAATAAAAACAAAAAAAAGAGACTATTCTTCAGTCATCTACTGAGACAACTGTAGATTACCCCATTCAGGAGAGGTGTTTCGGATTGACTGTAGAGACAGAAAGCGGCAGGGGAGGGAGAGAGAACTTGCTTGCGCTCAGGCTGAGGACTACGCGTAATCCCAGGGGGATTCAGGAGAGACAGACAGGGCCCAGTGCTAACCCAGTGTCAGGGGGGTTTCTGGGTAGCGTAGTCCCGTGGGGGGCTGATGATTCACTCGTTCACAATGCTGAGGTGCTGAGCATGGCAGAAGTCTCCACTCACAAACGCCATAAATGTGCGGCCTGGATCTGCACGGAAACACTGTAGAGAGAAGAGAAACAAAGTCAAACCATGATGTGGCGTGAAACTGCATTTACGTCTAGAAAATGAATACTGCAACAAGCAGCTTTCAAAACACATTTAAATTAGCTTCTAAACATCAGATCCATTTATAGGCCATCTACATTTAAGCCAGGGATGAAGCATGGTGCAATCATTTTCTTGAAAGTTGTTTCTGGAAAAAAATGCTAGGCACTAGCAATTATACACTTTAATTGTGTTACATTGTAGGTGTCCAAACTCGTACATAATCATCAGGGTTTTTTCCCCCTTCTATGTAAGGGTAGTTAGTGATTTCAGTCTTTGTTTCTTTTTGGAAACCCTGAATTTTATATCTTGCACTGAATTTCTGACAAAAACAAACCGGATCAAGCACCTTCCATAAGCAATCAAATGTAAACTGCTTACACTCAATATGGCATTTCTTCTATATTGAACAGCATGAATATACAGCAAAAGTACTACATGACACTTTTTTTTTTATTTATTTACTTGAGCAAACAGGCATGATATTGCATACTAGAGCGGTCTAGCATCAATCATTCTCTGGTGACGTACCATCAGCACAAAAAGAACCGAAACTTGCTCTATATGACCAACAGGTTGTGAACACCTAACCATCACAGCCATATCTGGGCCTTCTGCAAACTGTTGCCACAAAGTTAACAGCACACAATTACATAGGATATCTCTGTATACTGTAGCTTTCCAATTTCCCTTCACCTGAACTAGGAGGCCCAAACAATGTCCCTGCGCACAACGTGAGGTCCATGTAGCCACTGTTTGAACAGGTTGGAGTGGCAGAAATTGAGTGTCCTGGACAGAACCCTGACCTCAAGCACACTGAACGACTTTAGGATGAACTGGAATGCTGACTGCACCCCAGACCTCCTCACCCAACCTCACTAATACACTTTTGGTTGACCACTATGCTCCAAAATCTAGTGAAAAGCCTTCCCAAGAAGAGTGCAGTTTATTAGAACAAAGGGGGACTAAATATGGAATGGGATTTTCAAAAAGCACATGTGGGTGTGATTGACAGGTGTCCACATACTACTTAGTACACATACAGTGCATCCGGAAAGTATTCACAGCGCTTCAATTTTTCCACATTGTTATGTTACAGCCTTATTCAAAAATGGATTAAATTAATTATTTTCCTCAAAATTCTACAAACAAATAATTTATTTAATCCAGAATGTCAACTTGAAAGAAGTTTTTTTGAAATCGTTGCAAATGTTTAAATAAATAAATAAATAAATAAATGAATATTTAAAAAAAAAATTAAAAATAAAAAAGCACAAGTATTCGCAGCCTTTGCTTAATACTTTGTTGAAGCACCTTTGGCATAAATTACTGCCTCAAGTCTTTTTGAGAATGATGCTACAAGCTTGGCATGCCTATTTTTGGGCAGTTTCTCCCATTCTTCTTTGCAGGACCTCTCAAGCTCCATCAGGTTAGATTGTTGGTGCACAGCAATTTTCAGATCTCTCCAGAGATGTTCAAATCGGGTTCAAGTCTGGGATCTGGTTGGGCCACAACTCACATTCACAGAGTTGTCCTTTAGCCACTCCTTTGTTATCGTGGCTTTATGCTTAGGGTCGTTGTCCTGTTGGAAGATGAACCTTCACCCCAATTTGAGTACCAGGATTTCTTCAAGGATGTCTCTGTAAATTGCTGCATTCATCTTTCCCTCGATCCTGACTAGTCTCCCAGTTCCTCCCGCTGAAAAACATCCCCACAGCATGATGCTTCCACCACCATGCTTCACTGTAGGGATGGTATTGGCCAGGTCATCGGTGCCTGGTTTCCTCCAGACATGACGCTTGCCATTCAGGCCAAAGAGTTCAATCTTTTTTTTTCCCCATCAGATGACAGAATTTTGTTTCTCATTGTCTGAGAGTCCTTCAGGTGCATCTTGGCAAACTCCAGGCCAGCTGTAATGTGCCTTTCTGGCCCCTCTACCATACAGGCCTGATTGGTGGAGTGCTGCAGAGATGACGGTTGTTCTTGAAGGTAATCCTCTCTCCACAGAGACACACTGGAGCTCTGTCAGAGTGACCATCAGGTTTTTGGTCACCTCCCTGACTAAAGCCCTTCTCCCCCCGATCACTCAGTTTGGCCGGGCGGCCAGCTCTAAGAAGTCCTGGTGGTTCCAAACTTCTTCCATTTATGGATGATGGAGGCCACTGTGCTCATTGGGACCTTCAAAGCTGCAGAAATGTTTCTGTACCCTTCCCCAGATCTGTGCCTCGATACAATCCTGTCTCAGAGGTCTACAGACAATTCCTTGAACTTCATGGCTTGGTTTGTGCTCTGACATGCACTGTTAACTGTGGGACCTTATATAGACAGGTCTGTGCATTTCCAAATCATTCCAATAAACTGAATTTACCACAGGTGGACTCCAATCAAGTTGTAGAGACATCTCAAGGATGATCAGTGGAAACAGGATGCACCTGAGCTCAATTTTGAGTGTCATGGCAAAGGCTGTGAATTCTTATGTACATGTGCTTTTTTGTTTTTTTATTTTTAATAAATTTGGCAAGATTTCAAACAAACTTGGTTCACGATGTAATTATGGGGTATTGTTTGTAGAATTTTGAGGAAAATAATGAATTTAATCCATTTTGGAATAAGGCTGTAACAATGTGGAAAAAGTGAAGTGCTGTGAATACTTTCCAGATGCACTGCATGTACCCATGATAAAACCTACATCTGAAATCCCAACTTTAAATTGCTGCGACAACATAGTACTACACTACCGACAAGGGGCTCTACAGCCTCCTTATTTGTAGATTGAAAAATGAAGACAAACATCAACTGTATATTAGTGGGAGGTGTGGCTCAAAAATCTCAGTTGCACAAAGAAAATTGATCCTCTGTTTGTGATAGATACCAAAACCTGTTTCACACATTTCTTCTGTATTTCATTTGAGAATGATCGAAGTGCCCTAATCTGCACATGTTCCTGTTTCTGTGTGAAAATGAGCATCGTTTGCAAGCCACACTATCTATAAAAAATATTCTATGTAAAAAAATAGAGATACTTGCATGTTAATTTGTGGAGAGACATCAGCAATTTCTAATAACTGATGCTGAGCATCTCTACAAGTGATTAAGCGATCGATCGATCTCACTGACATTTCAGTGGAACAGTTCAGAGTCATTAACTTTTCCCATCAATACAAATTTGACTAACCAATGACAGCACTTCAGAAACCAGAGCTCAGAGTGGCTGAAAGAAACCACGTAAGCAATGTTGTGTGCACAACCACAAGTCTCAGGCTTTTGTGTCGCATGTTTAAATTAGGTGGAATTATATTGTTTTATTTCCATTTTTACGAAAAAGTGTGGACTTGTATAATTTTATGGAAAATCCACACCTTCGAAAAAATTACAATCGGTATGGATGAACCATCATATCACCCACTACAAGGGGGGACCAAAGGAAGAAAACAAAAAGATCTAGGTTGGAGAAAGAGGAGGACAGTTACCCAGCCTTTTTTTGAGGGGGATGCCCTCAAAAAAAACCCAAAAAACCCCCCCAAAAAAACAGTGAACTACAGACAAACACACAGCACAAAACTGGCACTGCGGAAAAGTTGTCCAGTCATTCTTGGCCTTTTGGACACAATTCGCAGACAATAAGCGTCTGTGAAAGAACTTCAGAGAACCTGGGTTAGACTGTGACCTTATAATTCATAGGAGAAAGGGTGGACTGAAAAACTACTTCCAAAACAAGCCACTGGATGATCAAATAGACTGTTTTAAGTGGCGAGTAAGGTACAAGGTCATGTGATTGTGTCAAAGGAGACGAGGCGAACAAGACCTGGTCTAGGAGAATCAAGAGAAGCATTATCAAACTTGCAACAAAGAGCCCAGCTAAAGCACTGGTTCAACGAGGATAACCGAGCCCAAAGTACTCCCACAGGGCAACTGAGAAGCAGCACAAGACAAGATTTTACAGCACACACACACACAACACTGTACTCAAGCAAATTAACAGGCTCATCAGGAACACTTTTAGATACCATAATTCAGCTTAAAATCCAGTAAACAGAGCTGCAGCTGTTTAGCCTGAACCTTTAAATAGTTCCTCTGATCTGCAGGGAAATTTTGCATATACATTTTTTTTTGCACATTTGCAAACCTTCCTGTAATTACACTTCTACACTGCACAGACGGAGAGGCAAACGATGTGTGCATAAAGAGAAATGACAAGCCTTAAACTCATCATGAGAAGTAACACATGGTATAAAGTGTCATGCCACACTTGCAAGGCCTGCGTGTTCTTAAACAAACATCTAAAACTCACAACAGAACGGAGATTTAATAAGCTTTTAAAACAGACATGAGATGATAACCAAATGATAAAAGTATCATCCCATTTAGTGTCTCATTCAAACGTCTTACCTTAAAGCATGTTTGACCTGACAGCAGTAGTGCATTGAGAGAGGCCTTTCTGTTCACCACAGACAATTCCTGTCTGATTGAACCAGTCTGGTCATTCTCTTCTGATCACTCTCATCAAAAAGGCGTTTCTAAACTAATGACTGGCACAAGAGAAAAGCGTTCGCCCTATAGAATGGAGATCACTAGTTCAAATCCTAATGATGCTACAGCTATCCGTGGCCAAGAGGCCAAAAGCTGTAGGGAGCGAGGGGTGGCATACTCTCTCGCCCCCATCAATCACAGCAAAACTAGAAACCCACGGGGCTCTGCGAGCTCATGCATGCAGATGTTGGCGGACAGTGCTTTCCTCAGAGTGCGTAAAGCCACCCCTGAAGTTGCAGAGAGAAACATTACAGGTACCTTGAAAGAAGCACATGAAAACCTTCACCCTCCTGTGTTGGTAGCTGGTAGGGGTTGTGTGATAGGGTAATAGGCCATGATTACATTAGGCGATGGGGGGCGTCTAGGGGAATCCCTACTGCCACATGATTGGCTGATTGGATAATAGCATGAAAGCGTTCCTATTAAAGTGGACGGTGAGTGTACATGTATTACATAAATAAAGGTTATTCATAGTACAATTAAATTTTTCTGTAGTCCTCAATTTGACTCCATAGTCACCGTGGAAATAAAATACAATTCTGTCTAAAACATCAAGCTGCATCCTGTCTAAAGGTTCACTTACATCAGGTGATATTCTGGTCTCTGATAGGACAACAGCATATGGTTTTCTATTAAAATTATACTTATGGGTACATTAAAAGGTATATTCAGTATTTACCATGGAAAATAGGCTACATCTGAATAAATAAATTATATACGTAAATATTAACCCGTACAGTTGCAAGTAGTGTTTTGAAGGTGTCTAACTCTGCTGTTAGTAGAAAGCACTTTCCGGTGTTCCCCTCCACCCCTCCCCCCCCACTAGCACCGAGGCAAACCCCTATGAGGTGACTGCTGTGTTACAAACCTCCGCCACCCAGTACACCCCCACACATGCACACCAGCTGTATGCTGCATGAACAGACAACGAAAAATGGGAACTTCTCAGAAACAGCTCAGTGTTCTGTGAAACGCAGCTTCTCGTTAACTAGCAGAGTTTAGCAAGTACGTAGTGCCACTCTTTTTCATGTTACACTCTCTTGTCAGCGTCCTCGTTATCGGTTCCTTACACTCTCTTCTTCACAGACCGCTCTGCGCAGCTGGGAAACACAGAAAACTGCTCGGCTGCCGTCTCCTTGCGTACACCGTGATAACGAGAAGATAACTGGAACTACAAATACAGAGAACACACAAGTACAAAAAGTCGATCGCTGCTCGCAGAGCTAGAACTCCAGGAAGGATGACTTTGCACTTTTTAGACTAGAGTATTCTCCTTATTCAGAACACGCGCCTGAACTGTAAGCATGAAAGTTAAAGTTTAGACTGGCTGTCTGAACCACGCTTCCTGTGAAGAAGTAAATGTACTCCAACAGTAAGAAAAGAGGCAAATCGAAGCTCTACAGTTCAGAGAGAATACAACATAAATCTGTGATTGTCTTACAAAAAGGTATAAATATAAGCTTGCTGTGTTTATGAAACGTAGTCTGAGAAGCCTTTTTCCTCAATGCCTTGTTCCACTTCTTCCTTGCTTGTAGAAAATATGGGATTAAGGGGCTTTGGAAGGGCTAACATGTCCTACTCCAGGGTGCTAATCCCCACAGATCCCTTCAATTTAAGCTACAAATCCTTCCAAGGCACTTGAGCTGTACTGTGTCTGTTGGTGAAACACATCCAAGGGCTGCACAGATACCCAATGAACCAGGGTGAGAAGTCACAGCATGTAAGGACACACAGGACTACACTGCTGCCTGTAAGGAGCTGATTAGGAGAAGGTTGGAGGCAGAAATATAATGAGAATTGAGCTTCACTATTAAACAACACCGTAAAATGAGCAAGTAATAAAAGAAGTAAGAAACGAGGCCCAACACCAAGCCGAGTTACTCTTACGGTCACCACCATTTTTTTCTAGAACACCTCAAAGTATCTCGTTCTTCTAATATCACAGCAATTTAATTTTTTTTTAAATTAAAGAACACCATCTTGCACATTTTATCTGTTTAGAGAGATACGTTTAATGTTGTGGAACATCTGCAAAAAACGATCCGTTCCTGTTATTACTTACATTACAACAGATACAGTGTGTAGACAGATGTTGCCTCACTTGCCATTAATTTCTCTCGACGTTAACAACTTTTTGTGTAACAGAGAATCACAAAGCCCTCTGCCTCGAAGACGGTCCCTGGTCAGAAAACGTGAAGTTACAGTTTGACCTCTGCCCATCAGTGTTGACAATGTTCAACAAACATCTGACCGGAATCTTCACATTAAAGATTACACTTTAAAAAATCTGTTTATATTGTACATCCACCATACACTACTGTTACTACAGAAACAAAAGCCCACTGGAATGAACATTTAAAAAAAATATATTTTTATATATAAAATTCAACAGAAATATGGTGTAATTCTTAATATCAAACCAGCCATGATACAAGAAGTTGAAGATAAAAGAAAGTAATATAAAAATTGAGTATTAATATTTTATACCAAGTCAATACTAGAACAAAAACTGCAACAATATTTTCAACACCCAACATTTTAACACTGTAAGGCACTGAACAATAATGTGTATAAACCAAATTGTAAGTAATTAGTTGATACTACGTGTTTGTCATGTCTGAATACTTCTGAAACTGAGCTCTGTCATTTCCCTCTATGTATCAGCATTTACTTAATATCTTTTTTAGTCACATTCAAATTCTATCCCTCTTACAGCAAAGTAACTATTGTGGCTATGGCTGGGAAAAAAAAGCCAGCAGAAAGTTAAAGGTGTGGTGGGGAGGGGAAAAAACAAACAAAAAACCAAAAAAAAAACAAAAAAAAAAAAACACCATCACAAACTGGATTTTGTCCAGATCCAACCATTGTATAACACGGTGTATAAATGCTTTGGTAATGTCTGAGTCTGCAGTATACACTACCTCCTTCCCAGGACAGGGCTGCAGCTGTAGAGTGAAGCTTTATCTCAGACTGCCTAAGGATAAGTTGGGTGAGATTAGTGGCCTTGGGCTGGGGGACAGCAAGAATAGCAGAGGGAGATAGGACACACGCCAACTCACGTACCTATACACTTCTGCTAGGACCAAGGCTGGATTAAGCAGCAGGATTTTCAGCTCAACTTCAACCCCAATTTGTCCGTCTGAAAAGTTTTCAAAATAGGACGCAAACATTGGTCCACAATAGCAACAAATTTCATGTTAGTGTGGCAGGGTCAAGGAGTCAGTCTCGATTCTTCCGATAATTCTTTGCTGTGTATACATGGCAAAAACCAGTCAAGCAAGAAGTGTCCATCTCTGCTTTTCTGCTGAAAGTGAGATCTTTTTTTTAATAGCAAAACACGTGAGATACTTTGTCTCAAAGTCTGCGCTCTTAGGACCAATAAATAAATAAATAAATAAATAAATAAAATTCAAAATCCTTCTGTATTTTAGAAGCCGTGCAGTGTGTGCCCAACAAATCTTCTGAAACTCAGTTAACTTGGCATTTAAAAAGGCCAACCCTAAGCTGACACTGCATTCTGCCTATAAGCAAATCACATTGTGTATGCTAATGAAAACAGGTTTTGTGCCTTCAACTTTTGGAAGACAGGCTCAAAAAGTGAGACTTCACCATATTTATTCTTACCTTGCAGATAAAGGCATGCAATGAACAGGCATAACCTAACCAATGTGCAACAAGTGTTATAATTCTACTGCAAGCAGGCGTAACTTCACAAGCAATGTCACACAAGCATCATGACCTAGACATGTATGACAATGTCTCAATGAACTTCTGTAAGCTAAATATGAAAACATATGATTCAATGCTTTTTCCTGTACAGATATGAATCGTGTGCCACTGAATTCACTTCTCCGAAACTGCTACAACAAACTCTTTAATTCTTTTGCATCGCCCAAGTTTGAAAAAAGGTGTGATAAGCAGGGGTAGAGGTTATACACTCCACTCAGTAACTCATTTGAAAAACACAGCATGTGGTCTGAATATCACCCACCAATCCCCACATTTACTTGACTCAATTTCTGATGTTTGCAGTGGTTACAGTACCGAGCTTAAACTACACCCACTATAACTAACGTGTTTGTGCATGCATGTGAGAAGAACTTGAGGCGTTTACAACAATTCAGACAACAGCAACCTGCTTCCTGAGGACTGATCCGAGCAGTGTTGCTCAAATACATAATTTCAGATATTATTAAAAGAAACCATGTTTGAATTATTTAGTGGCTTATTTATTTATTTATTTTTAAACTTGGTGATGATTTGAAGTCATATAAATGGGATAAATTATAATTTAGGGCTTACAGTTTAAATTCTGGGTGCTAAATTCATTGCAAAAAATGTTTTGTTATGGAACTGAGATACTATAACCTACCCTTGGTATCAAAGTAAAATCTTCAGTGTCATAATAAGCCTAATTCATAGAGACTAACTGTTTCAGAGGGCAAGCAGCAGAGGACAGCTAGCATGCACTGATGTGTGTACTGTATACCAATCACA
This sequence comes from Ameiurus melas, assembly GCA_012411365.1. Taxonomy (NCBI): domain Eukaryota; kingdom Metazoa; phylum Chordata; class Actinopteri; order Siluriformes; family Ictaluridae; genus Ameiurus; species Ameiurus melas. The sequence continues at coordinate 14,152,420 of CM022774.1, forward strand.
CCTAAAGGTAAAACATCCACCCACATACTCGGACATAAACCCCACCCTTCCCTGACTGCAAAGGACAAACATTCTGACCCAGTACACTCAAACTGTTCTCAGGCCAAGGTGACACTGTTCTCCTTGTGATAGTGCACCGTCATTAATCGCTGATTCACCAAGCTCACAAAAAAGAGCAAAGCAAACTATTGATAACGTCCAATAACTGGAAAGTTTCCGTCATGTTCATGTTTAAAGTGTAAGTGCACTCATGATGATGGCAACACAGGTGAAGAAGGCATCAGCCCAGGTAGGACCCTTTCACAAAATAACAAAAATACACTGAACAAGAATTTAAAATGTCTAATACAGTTCTCTATTACTCTCCCCCATTACAAAAGATATCTGATTACAGCACTACTGTCACTTTACAGCTAGAAGAAACCTATTCTACACAGTTTCTTATTAGAACTACAAGGCACTCTCCTGAATTAAACAAGATTTCTAGATTTCTCATTACAGCAACATAAATACTAAGCTGCAGGCATCTTTAGGCTGACATTAACACACAAACATTTTCAATTAGTGTGCTGACAACTTGGCACTGGTTTAGTGGAGATGTTACTATGGCCATCATCCAAGGTCCAAGACCAGTTTGAGCCGCTTTACACCACCATATACCATTAAGCCACAAAACCCACGCAGTTGTCCCAACACCAACCCACACAATTGACAACATTCCAGAGGTTAAATTCCACCACTGTCCTGATGAAAGAGAGCCGCGGCCAGTGATCAAACAGACAGGACACTTCACTTCTTCCAAAGTGCACTGTTGCGCATACACACAGTGCCAACACGCAGAAAAAGAATAAAATGGCAAAATGGAAAGATGTAAAAACGTACCGCTCACACTGCATTCTTTTGGCTTGAAAGTGTTTCTACCCCAAAACTTAGCACTCTGACGCTTTGTTTCCAACAGTCCCAAGAAAGAATAAAAGGTTAAGCGTTGCCAACATCCATGAAGGAATTCACAGTTTAAAAAAAAAAAAAAAAAAGCTAGATGAAACCTTTTCCCTTTATATCCATTTAATTTAATTGGTAACATTTAAAACTTATTCCACATGAAGAAAGAGATGAAGGAAAACTTTATATAGCCAACAACCAGTACCAGCTGCTAAATACTTAACCATGTCCTGATGCTAGTGTCAGCTGGGTGTTTCTGTGGTCAGGTTTGTATGTGCTAAAGCAACAAAGGAGATTAATGAAACTTGACTACAGGAAGAGGAACTTGAATTGATGAGAAACACTTTAACACTTTGAATTCTGCATATTCAACAAAACTCAAAAGGACAACAAGTGTCAGTTCTCAGAAATGTTTTTCCTAAGAGCATGCACACAAATGAAGGTTTAAGACAGGGTGAAAGCTGGCCAGTGCCCACATTTGGTATGTGGTAAATCATTTAAACACAATTAAGATCTCCTGAGAGCTAAGACGACAGCCATATACAGTATTTAATCAGGGCCAAAAATAAAACTGATGAATATAGACTTCAGAGCTATAAATACACCTGAAGCCATGTGCTTAAGGCCACACACATTCCAGTGGCCTGCCTGCCTACATTCCTCAAGTGCTTTCTAATCGTGAAAGAGGGACTCACCCCTTAGAATCCACCTCAATGGTCCATTTCAGATACACAAAACAGTACTTTTAGGCTGCATCCGAATATCCCTACCTTTTTTTTGCCTATACAATGGCAAAAAGCAGTACACCAAAGGAGTAGTATTTCTGAATTCTCAGTACTCATTCAGTCGCAATCAATTATTCAACCCCCCACCCCCCATTGCAAATCAAGTTTATTGTCAATTTACAGACTTTCAGCAGTTTGCAACGAACAAATCAAACAAAAGCAACTGAAATAGTTCAACACAATGAATGTTTCAAGTGGTTTCCTCGAATTCAACTGAAAATGCAACTTAAAATGACTTCTCCAGTTTCAAAATTATTCAACCCCTTCATGACAAGCATCTTTAGTACTTAGAAGAGCACGCTTTGGCGGTTATGACCTGCTGCAAACGAGATGCACAGCTTCTGGCAGCTTTCCTGAGGAATCTTAACCCATTCCTCACAAACAATGGTCTTCAGTTCAGTAATATTCTTTGGTTTGCATGCTGCAACCGCCTTCTCCAAACCCCACCACAGATTTTCGATGGGGTTCAAATCAGGCGACTGTGAAGGCACTGTATCTTCCAGGACTTCTTCTGCAACCAAACCTTTTTGAGGTATTTGAGGTACACTTGGGATTTGGGGCAGTGGTGGCTTGGCGGTTAAGGCTTTGGGTTATTGATCGGAAGGTCGGGGATTCAAGAACCACCGCACTGCCAAGCTGTGACTGTTGGGCCCTTGAGCAAGGCCCTTAAACCTCTCTGCTCCAGGGGCGCTGTATCATGGCGGACCCTGCACTCAGACCCCAACTTCCTAACATGCTGGGGTATGCAAAGAAAAGAATTTCACTGTGCAGGAGTGTGTGATCAATAAAGACTCTATTATTGTTCTGTTGGAAGGTCCAATGACACCCAAGCTCCTCACAAACAGCATGATGTCTTCTCATACGATTTCCTGATTGTTCCTTCAATTAATCAATCTTGCCTTCTACATGCTGCAGGTTTCCAGTGCCAGAGGATACAAAGCAGCCCCAGAGCATCACGAGCCACCACCATGCATGACTTTGGACAGAGTGATCTTTCTTCATTATTCTTCCTCCAGAAATTCAGCTTCTCCCCCCCGTCGCTACACAGAACCTCAAAAATTTTTCTTGCTCCTTTGAGTCAGTAGTGGTGTATGGAGTTCTGGCATGGAAACCTTCTGTGTTTAATCGAGTTTTTCCACAACCTGCCTTATCAGAAATCTGGTTGTGGCTGTTGATAACTTCCTTTTCTGCCCCGGCCAGGTATTTCATGCATTTTCTGCCCCGAGCCAATTCAGGTATTTTATGTATTCCAGCTCAAGCACACGTGTGCAGCTAAAAAAAAAGCCCTTGCTTAGTTGCATAAGATGAGCTTGAGACAACACCTGTTTTACATATTTGTGCTGTTGTGAGGAATTCTATTCAGGGGGTTGAATTATTGTGAAACTGGAGAAGTCAACGCAAGTTGCATTTTCAATTGAATTTGGGGAAACCACTTGAAGCATTTCAATTGCTTTTGCCTGATGTATTCATTGCAAACAGCTAAAAATCAAAATTTTTGACAAACATGATTTACAATGGGGGCTGAATAATTTTGATTACAACTGTACAACAGTAAGTGATGAATGCCCGGATGACCTACTGCTTCCGCCGAGATTCTGCAGTATAGAACCGATGCACACTGTGCTATCCCATAAGGCAAAGGACTGGCACAGAAGAGCTGTCAGAATCAGAAATGGCGGTAGACAGCGTGTCTGCTCTTTTTAAGTGACATGACAATGCCAACATGGCAGACGTTGTAAGTCCGGATTGTATTCATGCTAGACACTTATACTGATCAGTATGTACTGAAGCAATGGCTTGAACACAGTAGGTACAGTCACAGTACGCGATTTCGAACATAGCCTTAAACCTTACATCCATTAGGCATGTAATGTAATCCTGCTGACCATGTCAGACTCATATTTGATAAACTTGTTAGTGTATGGACCATTCTCTTCTGCTGTTGGTTTGGGAATTATTCGACAAAAGTATGCATGATAAAATAACTGATAAGTTTCAGTCTTTTGAGCCCAAGAGAAATCTATTACCATGTGGGGAAAAAAAACCCCCAAAAAAAACAAAAAACAACCAAACAAAAGCAAAAAACAACCAAACAAAAGCAAAAAACACAGACTGCAATAGCATTAAAGAGGCTTAAGTTTGTACCAAAACGCTTGATAACATGCCAGCAATGATCTTATAAATTATCTTTAGTTATATACAAATATATAAAAAAAAAATTTAGCCTCATGACGGTAGCAAAATATTCCACCAACTTGATGATAGGTGTCTGTGAGGATGTCATACCCTTTGGTATACCAAGCACACATTTGAGCCATTATTTGGTAGAATAAAAATAAATTAACTAATTTAAAAAAATCTATAGCTGCATTTGAAATTTAAAACTACTTTTACCATGCTGATCTTCATCAGTCTGTTATAGGGGGTGATGTACAAGCTGCCATCATGTTTTGTTTCATTAGAGATAGTTTGAACATGGAGTAACAAAACTTCTGCAGATCATAAACCTGAAACTAAAAGAAAATAAAATTGTAAAGAAAAGTCTTCCGACACTTCTAGAGAAGTTTTAATCTTTAACCTATTTTCGAGATGGGCACAAAATAAATGACTTGTAATTTGATGCAATTATCTGGGGTGTAACAGTATTTTTCTATGTTGTATAACATGTTTTATTCAATTATATAAATGGAAATCTGAGGCTTATATAAGAGCACTGACGACATCATTATTCAGTTCATAGGGAATTTTAATTTTGTGTATTGTTCAACCACTAGTACATACCTAGGTAAATGGTGAAAGTCTATTGGTGGAACCATTTCCTGACTACAATATCTCTGCTTGAGAATAGCAGCAATGATAAAACAAACCAGAGAAAAATGTGTGTTCCAAATTCCAAAATCCATTACACACCTTACTACACTGACTACAGAATATGTGGCTAGAACAGGCAATTTAATCACTGATGAGAAGCTGTAGTGGTGCATGAACATGCAGACAACATTGGGGAATATTTAAGCGCGAGAACGGGGCCAGGGACCTGGGGTGCAAAGTGCTAGCAGATGTGCATGACAACACCAACAACAAGACCGGTGCCATTGCCAAGAGACAGTGAACAGGGAATTGGTGCCTTGTTTTGCTCATACACGTCAACAGTCAATTAATGAGGGATTAAAAAAGCTACCAGAAAGAAACAAGTGGACGAAAATTCTTCACACCCAAATGAACTAGTGGATGCTGAAGTTGCTGCAAAACCTGTTGGAATTCAGCTGCCAGTACATTTGCAGCTACTGTTTGCTTTTCTGACAGGAGCATAAACAGATACCAAACCTCTGGAGTTCACCATTGACCAGGCAGACTGAAGAAAATACTGCCTGGTGTGAATGTCACCAGAAACATGTTGACCAGGGACACCATTGTCTGTGATATATCCAGTTATGTCCAGTTTCCTCCTGATCAAGCACAGAGACAATCAAATATAACAGTTAAAAATATCTGCCTTACTCTATAGCCATGACAAGAAGTGACAAAGCTCTCAACCAACAAAGCCCTCATGTTTAGATACGACACAGTAAAGTGAAAATCCTATGGCACAAGTGCGGTCCGATGCTTTCAGTTCCCTCACTCTAAAACCTCCATGAAACAAGTTACCATTTATGGTTTGATAAGCAAAAATGGAACAAAAACTTAGTGCGGTTAACCTGTAATATGACAACTTCTCATTAAATGAGCATAGAGACATTAAAGCTTGGAAGAAAGCGGAAAAGATGTTGGCACTGATGGCCTTGGCGAGTGTACATAGCTAGTACAGTTAGTTTGCCTGCTTGTAGCTTGTTGGAGTGAATGCAGTAAGAACTAAATATTTCATACTAACAATAACCACCGTTAAAATGCAATAAACACAATTTTCTATTGTATCATTATGATATTATATACAACTAGCTGTAATTGATTCAGACTGTTTCAGCTTCCTATTTCAACTTCATAAGTAATAAGGTAACAATGCGGGCTGCTTAACACTAATTAAATAACTTAGCAATTAATTAATCAGACTAGAGAGCTCATTAGAAACAAATGCAACACTAAAAAGAAAAATGGTGCCTCATAATGTAACCATATTTAACATACAGGCAGCATTTCAAATAAATCAAGAACTTTTTTTTGTTCTGCTGACTCAGAAATTAGAGACAAATCCTCTTCTGATTTGGAAGGAGCATGTTAAAGTTCTTCTGAAGCTACATAAGACAAACTGAACTGCTGAGTCAACCTCGCTCTCTCTTTGTGTAGCTGCTACCACTATAACTAGAGTTCTCAAAAGAATAAACGTTTTCCAAAACTGACCTTAGCATCAACAAACTTTAGCTTACTATGACCACAACACATTGACACACCAACAAGACACACGTGTGCAGCATTAAAACATGAAAGGCTCTTTTACTTTGACTACTGTACCTAGACCTGTCAAATGAGAACAAACATCACTGGCTGTGCAGAACTGCACATTTCATTTAAACTGCTGCATATCATAAGTTGACAAATAACAAAAAGAAAGAAAAATAAATACACCAGTACTGTTCGTTATTAAAATTTGTGCTGTGACAAATTACAGCATAAACTGTGTTGGCAAAACTACCCAAGACGTAACCCAAAGAAAAACAAAACAAAAAAAAACAAACAGTACCATACCAACTTACAACAAAAAGCAAAAGATCTGCTGCTCAGATGGCAACACTGACATGCTTTTGGTAAAGGCGTAGACGCTTGCAGATGCTGCCACAAGTCCGCCACTTCCTTGCTGATGCCACATCCCTGACAGTAAACTTGTAAAATATGAGGCAAAATGCAAACATGAGAACCAACTATGTTATGAAGCCAGGTGCTTCCACTTTCGGTGTTCTATGAAGTTTAAAAAAAAAAACCCTCTTATAAAAATGTTTAAAAAAATTTAAATAAAAAGTCAAATCACAATTTGATCTGTGTTCAGGTAGGTGTACTGGTCATTTTCTCCTGACCCGTCTACAGAAACCACAACGATTTCACCTGAATGCCCAATTTAACCATTCTGAGAGAAAATAAATAAATAAATAAAAATTCAGAGATATTAATGTTCATTTAAAATGCCTAAGCAAACAAAAAAGCTGTAAATACAAGCTAGATGGAGCCATTTGAAGTAGGCTGTATATGTATAGAGAAGGTATGCATCAACATCACTTTCCTGCAGGAACACGCCCCCTCGTCCAGACTGAGTGGCAAAATATCCAGCAAAATGTCTGGTTTTAATAGGGGAAGCCACGAAAACGCTAGTATAACTAACGATCAGCTTACATTAAATGCAGGTAGACTCGACAGTGACCATTACAACTTGCCCAAGAACCTGTGGTCCATGGAAATTCGCATATGGCCAGAAATCGGTTTTCCCGACATTTATATATACACACCTGATTCTGACGCCAGGGAAAGACAACATGCAAAGCCTGAAAGAATATAAAACTCTTTCAGGCTTTCTCAAATTGTTGGAGAAATTAAAGTGACAAGAACACCAATAAACATTCTGGTTGTATGTGGAGAGGTATACACAAATACTCTATCATTGTATATAGTAAACCATAAGCTAGCTAGTCCTAGTTTGTTTGTAGTGAACACTGCTTCCAAGGACTAACGTTACATATTTGTGAAGGTAAAACACAGTCACAGAATGAATGAGCTCCCGTTATTCATCAATGGAAACAGGTAGCGTTTAAAAAGAAATATCTAGCAAATTATTCATCATCGTTATACAGCATGTATACCACATGCCAAACAACATACACTGCTCGACTTAGTAGAAAAAATAACAAATAAAATGAATGTTTTTTTGGACACTCTGTAAAAAGATAGCTACCAATTCGTGTGCAATCTGTTAGTACAGCTGAGTCGATCGCACAACAGCCCCCCCCATTTTAGATGCAGTTTTTTTCCTGAATTCACACTGTACACTAACGCTGCTACTCAGTCGTTCTGCCACTCAGTGGGTGTGAACATGGCGAGTTCCAGCTACAGTGATGTAACGTGCCCACCCCCCAAATAAATGTATTCACAGGCAAAAGTTACAACTCACGGCTTTTTGATCAAAGCATACTATCTACGATGTGCCATTTAGCTCAAGCCTGAATTCTGAAAAAGACCGAGAAATAAATAAACAACATTGCTGATGTTGATATCCTGATCGAATGTAGTGGCAGGAAGTGGATGAAGATTGAAAAAGGCTGGAGAGTTCATATGGATCTTGTCATGGAAAATGTCCTTTAAATGGATCATTCGATGTACATGGAAGTCCAAAGTCCTGAAAATGTGTGAGAATTTCCATTTAAAGCAGACAAAAAGTTAACATCACAATGTGCACGGAAAACTTTCGATGATATTGACTGTATAAATCTGTATTTTTACACTTACCTAAAAAAAAAAAAAATGGTGTACGCTCACTGAGAAAATATTTTACAAACCCCATCACCTGAAATAAACATGTCCAGAAATGTCAAAGGTTTTATGTTGAAACCAGGTGTGTACTTGTTTTAGTTAAAAGAAATCTCTCTCTCCATGGTTTCTGCAGTTCCCCCAAAACATTCATTTGACAGAAGGCAGTATTTCCAAGTGCAGTGGATTATTTCTTTTTTAAACAATTCAGTAAATGTTGTTTATGTTATTTGTAGGCTTCTTTATTTTGAACTATGGGTTTCTGCCATTGTTGTGAAAAGATGCAGAACATTTAAAACCACAGTTCATTTGGAGGGAAAGGAAACTGCAGAGTAGACACCTTTCCATGTCTAAGACCTACTTCGCTTCTTTTGCTTCCTTTAACGAAGCAGCGCTGATATCCATGACAGCCGATGTTAAGCAACTGTGATATGGCCTCAAAGTTAAACGTTAAGTACACGATTGTAAGTCATAAGTAATAAGGCTATTGTAAGTTTAACCAGTTATGAAAATGAGCGTTAAAAGGTTACTGTAACAAATTCATATGGCCCTGTGGATTTCCTCTAAAAACTTTTGGATTTGTAACGAACACGTTGGTAGATTTAAACAAGACATTCACTGTACTTTACTCAGTCATGCCTCCTAGTCGTTTGCCCAACAACTTCAAAAACCAGCATCAGTGCCAATCTCCAAAATGACATCCAGTGTTGCACTTCAGGCAAAATCACATTGAATGCCTGCTGTACACCTTTGTTAAAATGATCCTTTTAAAACCACTAAAACAGAACGAATCACACACTGCATCAATCCACAGTGTACTATTACATCTAATGGTATTGATTCATTTTCTACAACAGCTCCGACAGTAGTGCCAGCTGTAATTAAAATCACAGGGTTAAATTAATGCGCTGGTTCTAATGGTTGCCGTCGTCATTTCTATAGTAACGACTAACTCAGGAACTCGTATGGCGGACGCTCCACGTAATCTCAGGTTAATAATAAACAGTTTAAAAACGTGCTCGAGTTTTTCCTTCATGGAAGTGTCTTCAGGACAGAGGACATTGCACTTTCCAGTTTCTTGGTAACTTCACAAGGCTAATGAGGGACTAACTGTTTATAGCTGCTATAATTCAAATGATAACAGCAACTTAACAGTCTTGCGGATGTTACTCAACACTAAATGTAACTATAAACTGATTTAAAAAAAGTGATCTGTTTATCAATAATAAATAAATAATAATAATAAAAAAAGAATCGCAAACAAGGGTAATAAAACACTTCAGTCGGTTTACTATTATACTATCTATGAATATTTCTCCAACAAAAAGGGTCTAGGCTTATGAACAGGAGGGGAATTATAGCTAAATTTTCAATAAAAATTTCAGTAACCACAAACTAGGGATGGGCGATTATCTTATTGCTTGCGATATACCAGTAGAAATTCTCCCCACGATAAGAATTAGTCATTAATAACGTGTTTGTGTGCGACCTATTCACAGCTCACGTGTAGAGTGAAAACAAACACGGCGGAAGGCAGACGTGACGCTGAGGAGGAGTTCATCACTAAACGAGGACCTACTGTACCTCTACAATCAGGAACTGGTTCGGTTACAGAAAACCAGTTACAACTTTAGCCCGATGTTTGAGTTTCTGGGACTCTCAAGATCACAGCGATCACTTGTATCTAAAAACAGTGGTGCACGGTACTATATTCACATCACTGATATCGTTCATGCAATAAATACCAGAAAATATTGCAATATAGTTTTACGTCCATATCGCCCATCCCTACCCCACACACTTAATATTTTAGAGAAGGTAAAGGATAACCAACACCCGAACACAGCATTTCATCTCACTCAGTCTACTCAAACGCCTTTTTGGACAGCATCATGTACATGTCTATGATGTGGTATGAGGAAGTTCACCATCTAGAAATAAAAAGAAAATCGGTGTCTTTACCAACGTGCAACGGTGATCTAAGGTCGTTTTTTAAAGAAACCGTTTTGTCAGTGGTTTCTTTAATAAATAATAATAATAATAATAATAATAATAATACAGCCCTTGATCACTCATGCCCACACATGTCTGCAGCACTTGTTCACTGCGTGATCACAGGACGAGACCATAGCAAGCTCCACATGCTCATCTCACACACACATTACAAGTCAACAGAGGAAGAACACACAGGTTGCTGTCTGACGAACAGATCAGGTACTAACACTGAATAATCCACACAAAATATAGCGCTAACTGCACACTGCTAGCCGAACTCTCTTATTCTAAACGAATCCAGAAACTGTGCCTAATCTACATTTTTATTTATTTATTTACTTGTATTTATACATAGCGAAACAGAAGGACGCTGTTTAAAAGAACACTACTAGTACAACTAACCCAGACTGAAGACTGGTTAGTGTTGCGGTCTCAACCTGAACCGCGCCAACATGGACAGCTAGCAAGATCAACATACGTGTCTCACTAGATTCTGGGTTTAAACAATAAAAATAAATAAATATGAAATAAAAATAAAAAACAAACACGCCCAAGAACACGGTGTTCGAACTTGACGTCTAAAACATGACAGTCGAGCTCTCGACACGCCAGAAGTGTCGAGCTGTAGCTTTTATCGCTAACGGACTGGCAGTCAGAAGGAGCGCGTGGCTGGCCAGCTAGTTAACCGGCCAGCTAATCAGGCTCAACTAAACCAGAGGTTTACACACTGATACTTCTTCGTCATATATGTTTAAATTATATAATTAAAAAAACATGTAATGTAGCATACTGTTCATTATTCCACAGAAACGCGGGCGAGATAGATTTATACGCGCTTCTGAAATGTCTCGTGCTCGCAAATGGCTGCCACATTTCCCCGTTAGCTTGGTATGCTAGCTGACTAGGGTGGCCGGCTAGCGGCAACTGAATGCTAGCTAACTCCACGGAGCCTGAGACGCGAGTGCTGCGGGAAGGGGAAAACACGTCTTATTTGCTGCACCGCTCTCAAACAAAGTGAGAAAAGAATATATTTAAATACTTACAACAAACAGGTTGAACATTGAAATCCCGTGACAATCGCTGAGAAGGCGGACAGGAGCAGGGTTTTGAACGCTAAGAGACGTTCTTCCTCTTCACACACACATAGTACACAAGTGAGTTGTCTCGACTCTGTAGTATCGGGGGCGAGGCAACACAGGCTTGGAGTCGATTCGCAAAGGAGTCGATTCCATAAAAACCCAGGAATCGAATACCATACAATTCACTTGGTTTGATACTGTCGGTTCGGGAAAAAGCCACGAGAAATGTTAAATTGTCGTCAGTAGCGGTGAAGTATCATAAGGTAACGTGTGTAGCATTTCTCACTTAATTGTACTGCTAAACGCGATGGTAATTCAATGTATGCACATAAATCTAATACATTGAACTTGGTCAAAGAAAAGAAGCAGAAAGCCAAGATCCGCCTGTCATTTGTTGTACCACGAAATGTGGTGTATTAAGCACTTAACAAAAGTGACATGACAGTGTTTATTTGATAATCATAAGATCTTTCCTATTCTGGATCTAGAAAAGTATCGTTTGGGATCAACCCTGGAATCAGAACCAGAGTCGATTCAAACATATCCGGAATTGAAAAGCTGTAGCGCCAACCGGAGACGTCGTGGCGTCACATTGACGTCAAAACGCCCTTTGATAGTTTTTCCAGGGGCGTGACGGTGAAACAGACTCGGTCATAAGATTGATTTTTAAAGTTCATCAGAACCGCGTGTACTATACGGTTGTGTGACCTCTTGAGAACTCTTTGTGTAATGTAAAGCCGACTCGACACGTGTTACAAATCAAATTTCAGAGAAAAACAAACCGTACTTGTACGACGGCCAATATATGCTTCAGGCCTGAATGAGTCATAGAGTCAAGTGACTGGAAAGAGTGAGCCACACATGACGTACACTTAAAGATGAAAGGAAATCTTCAGTTCAAGCATGACCTGCTGATACTGTTTACTAAATCAGCCCACATTCACATTCAGCCCTACCAAAGAGTCATGGAGATATATATATATATATATGAGAGAGAGAGAGAGAGAGAGAGAGAGAGAGAGAGAGAGATAGATAGATAGAGAGAGAGATATTAGATATATATAGATATTAGAAACACACAATTGTTTAGGATGTGTTTTTATGCTGTAGCAGCAGTACAATTTCCCTTCAGTGGAACATGAAGATATGGAGAGGAAGAACCCCGAAACCCCACTGAACACTTTCAGGATAAACTGAAATACTGACCTCCTCACCCAACATCATTACCTCACTAATGCTCTTGTGGCTGAGTGGGCAAATCCCCACAGCCATGCTCTAAAACCAGTGGAAAGCCTTCCCAGAAGAGTGGAAGTTATTATAACAGCAAAGGGGGAGTAAATCTGGAAAGAAATGTTCAGCAAGCATATAGCATTGTAATGATCAGGTGTCCACAAACCATTTTGGCCATAGTGTTCATGTATATATGTGTGTGTGTGTGTGTGTGTATATAATATATATATATATATATATATATATATATATATATATATATATATATATATATATATATATATATATATATATATATATAAAATGCCTTGCCATTCATTGGTCATTTCTTTTTCCTTAAAGAACACCAGAGCACATTGAAAGAAATGAAGGTTTCTAACCTATATCGTACATGGTGTTTCTTGTTTTTTTTTTTTTAAACATTTGTGCTTGACATAAAGAGGACACACTTACAGCTGACACTCTGAGATCAGGACTTATCTCTCTCATCACCGCACTGACTCATCCTTTAAAGTGCCTGTCTGTGACATTGCCCATGAAATGATATGTGAGTCATGATTCGATTGTTGTCGCATTTCCTTTTCAAGCAGGAAGGGAGAGGGCTTGACTGATTTCCCCAACAGCAAATAGCATTCAAGATATGCAACATCCCCACCAAATCTACACAGACTCAACAGTGGCTTATTAAACCGGCTGAATAATGCAGCAGAGAGATTAATGAGAGCTTGTTTTCCAGCTGTGTTTCACACTGTCACTGTGTTTAATTTAATTAAATTAGAATTGTTTAATTTAATTAATTAGAATGAGCAAAAGAAACACGATTTCTGAAAATTTTGTCACAACTTAATTTCATTGTGTTCAATCCACCTAATATATTTAAAACTGAAGTTTACTTATTTAATTTGTGTTAAAACTACATTAATCATTTTTGTTGACATAACTAACTGGGCAGTGGATCTGTAGCTCCCAGCATGCTTTGCAAGAAACTGCATTAGGAGAGTAAATGTAGGGATTAAGTGTTTTTTTAAATGTGTTTTTCAGGAAAGAGAATGACATGTTAGTGTTTAATGTTCAGTTATTCAATTCAATTCAATTTTATTTGTATAGCGCTTTTTACAATAGTCATTGTCTCAAAGCAGCTTTACAGAAATAAAAAACAGGTATGAACAGTCAGAAACATCTAAAGAGAGACAAACAGGAACAGATAAACAGAGACCAACAGGTAGAAAACAAATGGAATTTATCCCAACTGAGCAAGCCACTGAGTGGCGACGGTGGCAAGGAAAAACTCCCTAAGATGTTTTTTGAGGAAGAAACCTTGAGAGGAACCCGACTCAGAAGGGAAACCCATCCTCATCTGGGTAACACAGAATGTGAATGTAACACAGATACTGTGAAAAATGAGAAGTATGGCCTTAGGAGCAGCCGTAGTCCCAGCAGAAGATTTGGGCTCATCCAGAGGCAGAGGGGATCTGGATCTCCAATATCTCCATAAATTCGTGTGGGGCTCGGCAAAAAGAGAGAGAGAGGGAGAAAAACGATTAGGACTGTGAAGTAGTGCGATATAATCTAGTCAGGGTAAGCTTGAGTAAACAAATATGTTTTAAGCCTAGACTTAAACACTGAGACTGTGTCTGAGTCCCGAACACTAATAGGAAGACTGTTCCATAACTGTGGGGCTCTATAAGCGAAGGCTCTTCCCCCTGCTGTAGACTTCACTATTCTAGGTAATATCAAATAGCCTGCATCTTTTGATCTGAGTAGGCGTGGCGGATCATATAAAACCAGAAGGTCGCTTAGATATTGTGGTGCAAGACCGTGTAGTGCTTTATAGGTTAATAAAAGTATTTTAAACTTAATGCGAAATTTTACCGGGAGCCAATGCAGTGTGGATAAGATCGGGGTGATATGGTCGTATCTTCTAGTTATGTTGGTCATTTGAAGGAGCTTCTGTAATGTTTTTGAATTTTGTGGTTACCACTGTGCTGACGAGTGGTGCTTGTGCTTAGGCTGTGGGCACTCGGTGATCTATACTGATGTTAATATTGACACGTCTTTTCTTATTTCTTTATTATGTAAATTGTGTATAATGATGAATGAAACGGCTTGTTTAAACATAAGATAAATTATTAAACCTCAGTAAATCAATTAAAAAAATTAAGTTGGACCAACATAAGAAAATTTTGTTTGACAAATGTAATAAAGTAAATGAAACGTACTAGAGTAAATTAATTTGGCATCTTCAATTAAATTAATTATGAATAATGAATACATTTTTTGAGTGTGCCCACTCTTGACGCTGCCTATTGTATCTGTTGGTCCTAATGTGTTTATGAGCATGCACACTTTACTTTAGCACTCTTTTAAATTCACATGTCTTTCATACTCTAATGCTGGAGGTTCTTTCTGATCATAAGATAGAGACACCAAAATATGCTGCATGTATTTCTCTGCTGGAGGCATGAAGGTCACAGTAATAAAGTATACAAAATAGCACAAAATACTTGCTGAATTGCTTTATTGTTCCCAGTGGAAAGTAGCTCATGCATTCTCAAAAATTATGTTACCAGTTCTTTTAAGGGGAAAGTTTTTAATACATGCACAAAATGTCACTAGACTCACCAAATTATGCTAATTGAGTTTAAAGCAAAGAACAAAACAATGGTATGTGGGTGGGACAAGAGTAATGATCAGGGATTGGTTGTTGGGAACATGAGTTAAAAAATACAAAACATACCATCAACATTTGTACAAGAGAATCTTTATTGACGTTGCATCAATACTATCAAGTATTGCAGATGTTTAAACTGACAAAACCTTTAATCCAAGGAGTGCCTTCAATAGCTAATGTCTATTGCACAGCATACATGCTGTAGCCATGTATACAACACAAAATCTATAGTCTGATACCTAGTACATTAAAAAAGTAAAAGAAATGATGTTTCTTTAAAAATATTTCTTAAGCAACAATAGTATGCTAACTACAATGTAACAAATTAATGTTGTTAAATAGGTTGTTAATAATAATAATACTAATAATAATAATTAAACACATACATACAAATAATTATTTGTATGTTTTATTTATATGGGCGCTTCGGAAGGCATTCTTGTCGATTTATCACATATACTTAAATATACCTTAATTAAGTTCATGTGCAAATGGGACCAACTATTTGTATTTATCTTGTCCATAATAACAAATATCCCATACAAAACAAAGCAAGGATTTTCTTTATTAAAAAAAAAATACAGTTCTGAAAAGACAATAAAAGGACTCAGTGTCACTCAAGAAATTTAAACAAAAGCTGTGACTTAAACAAATGTTAAGAAGCAGGTATGACAATATTGAAAACCAAAACTTTAAATACATGTTTAAAAATGGAAATAATATGAAAATACTTAAAAAAAAAAAAGTCCTGTTAAATGTAATTATTAATTTGCCACAAGAAAAGTATCATACTCATGGGAGTAAGAATCTGAAAGACAGACATAAGCCTCTGAGAAAATGCTGATAGACCACACTGGTATATTTAGCAGAATACATAGTAGCCCTAAGAAATCATGATGATTTGAATAATATTTTTGCTTCTTTTTATTTATTGCTTTATTTGTTGATTTTTAAAATGTACTTTATTATTGCTCTGCTCTGATTCATTTTTGACATCCTAGAACTGAAGTATGATAGACAAGCTTTTCTTTGATATAGTATGGCTCTGCTTCATCAGGAGCTCCGCTGTATCTATTTATGTGGAAAAACAGGAGGTGTCACATACATAAACTTGTTTTGTACATGTAATGCTTTTACCCAGCAAAGGCAAATTGTGAAGTTTTAATTCTGCCTTCCTGAAAATGTTGCTTGTTTATTTGGTTGGATGTTCCTGTGATTTTAAAACCATGAGACACAGTTATTGTCCTCTACTTTAGCTGTTTCTCTTTCATCATGAGTCAGTGTAAACTTTGGCACAGTAAATTTTAATTTTGAAAGTTAATTTTAATTGAAATAATGAAAGCATTGTTGATTGTAGCCAATCATTTACATCAATAGCTATCTATGTACCACAGTTGAAGCACTGTGCAAGTATTAAGTACTTCATTATCCTTTTCAGGTTTGTTTGTATATAATAATAATAATAATAATAATAATAATAATAATAATAATAATAATAATTGTCTGATTCTTTTATCATCTGCATCATCAATTTGTTTAAAAGTCATGCAGTCTGATAGCTGGATAAAACAGTCTTTTAATTATTAAAACTTTCATACTGAAAATCATTCTGTTGTTTTTCTATGTTTATTTTATATATCTTAATAATAGTCCCAATTCTATGAGAATAGAGCAAATATTAAAACACTTAAAACACTTAAAACCTAGAGACTGATATAGCCCTAACTCTATTGTAAAGCCTATTGTAATGTCATTTTTCTTTTCACAGTAGTCTGGGTAATGTTCCTGTCTGCATAATTCACACTGAACCAGTCAATGCAATAGTATGGCAACAGTTTATTCACATATTATATTTAATGTGGTAAATGTGAAAAATGGCATGGCATGACATAGAAATAAAATGTAATACTCTGATCCAAAGAATAGAAATGATAGGCTAGGTGGCTAAACGGCGTCTTTGTCTGTTTCAAAAAGACAATCCACTTAATAACACTAAGTAAACCACTATGTCTAGTTCCATGTATGCTACTACATAAGAATGACATAATATTTTAATATATTTTAATACATAAACCCAGTGCATTCATTAAATCTGTTCATCTGTCTGCAAAATGCATGAACTGACTTAAATGTAATAAGTTTTGTGTGAATTGTTATCATAGTTGGGAAGTTAGAAATAATTTGAAAGTGTATCACCTGTAGATTATAGATATATTGAGCACTTACTTATTTAATACTGAAAATGATTAGTGTTTAGAAAGTACATAATTGATAAGTTGCATAATTGCCAATATCATGTTATGTCTTTACCATGGACTCTCTTTAATATCAGAATATCAGGTTAGAGCAAATACAGATTTACATATGTTATACAAGCAAACATATGTTAATGAGCAAACAATTAACTCGTTTATTTGCTGAAACGTTATCATAACATATATGCTAGCATTACAGGGAGAAATAATACTTATGATGTCATTAGTATTGTTACACATCAGAAGCTCAGTTTGCATTCAAAGTAAACATTTTGAATTGTCAAGTAAAGCCTTCCACTTCAAGGATACGAACAATAAACTCTACATACATACCACCAAATCACAAAGAGTAGCAATGAACTGTATCCTCTGTGACTATAGGCAGATTAATCTAAACAAAATATTTTTAATTTAGTCACATAAAATTACCAGGCTAGCACAGAAATAATTGTTTTATTATTTTTTTTATTTTTACAAATAATTTGTGAAATATGGCACTGAGTTAGAAGCCTGTTATTTAAAGGGAATAAAAGAGAAACAACAAGTTCAAACTAAATGTGACTGCAGTCAGGGGAACACACTCCCCAGTGTCAAAGAGATGGAGTTCAGTTAGTTATTTTGGCAGAGCGTGCAGTCACATGGGTAAAACTGTTACTTACGCATTGTCTGATTCCAATAAACAATAACATCAAGTACATGAATAAAACAATGACCGCAACAACATTAATACACTTAAAACAGTTATAATAACATACTATACGCAGAAGATATCAAACACTTAAAGTAAAACCATAATCAAATCAGACCTTTTAAAGCGCTAAAACACATACAGCAAAGTTTCCATGTCCTACTTTTATCTTGGTTTTTATGTTGTTCAGTCTTTCCTGTTTTTGTTGTTACAGGTGTTACTTGTGTGACTGCAGACCACTAGATAATAAATGATGTATAAGATGGCCTGTTATGTAGGGCACAGTAGGAACCCTGAGAAGGATGAATGTATGTACTCAGTGGAGTAGAGCCCATTTGCTTGATCAGATGGCATCTGCATCCAAACCTGGTCATTTTCTTTTAGCTCCAGCACTGCACTACCTGATGCCTGGTCCATATAGCCCTTCTTGTATTCATCATATGTGTATGTGGCAGGCACATTGTTTCTGTATAGTGCCACCCACAAGCTGGTTCCCTTTACATGAACATGGTAAGAAAAGTAGTAAACTCCAGGCATTGGGCTGGTGAAGATACCAGTGTTGGGGTTATAAGCATTCTGCCCATTGTAAAGAGTCCTGTCAAATTTGATAGGCATACCAGATGGTGGAAAAGGTGTTGTGAGAATAGCAGTGAAAGCAGGAGCTGCAGTAGCAGAAAGCTCAACTCTAAATTGTGGTTTTCCATTTGGACTTGGTACTGTTTCTCCACCAACATCAAGCCCTGACACTGCTACTTTGGTATCTCCATTAGAAGGACCAGGTGGGCCAGGTGGGCCGGGTGGGCCTGGGAGACCTCTGGGACCATTTATTCCAGAAGGGCCTGGTTTTCCTGATGGTCCCTGTGGACCTGGCATTCCCTGATCCCCGTTCTTTCCATTTCCTGGGGGTCCTGGTGGGCCTAGTTCTCCTTTCAATCCTGGAATGCCCTGTGGCCCCATATGGCCTGTGGGCCCTGGTAACCCAGGAATTCCAGCTATACCACGTGACCCTGCTGGCCCTGGAAGGCCATTTTCTCCTTTAGGGCCTTGAGGCCCACTCAGTCCAGGATTACCAGGCAAACCAATGTGACCAGCATCACCTTTAGGACCCGGTTTTCCAATGGATCCACTTGGCCCAGGAAGCCCTTTATCACCTGGGAGGCCAGGCTTACCTGCCTGCCCACTGGGGCCCTGATCACCTCTGAGTCCAGGCAAGCCAGGAGGCCCTTGGGGACCACTGTCTCCTTTCAGGCCAGTCAAGCCATGTTTTCCTGGAAGACCCATTAGACCTGGTAAACCTGAAGGTCCTGGCTGCCCAGCGGGCCCTGTCTCCCCTGGTAGACCTCCTGTTCCAGGTTCCCCTTTATCACCTTGAGCTCCTGGTAATCCAGAAGGGCCTCTGTCTCCTTTCTGTCCTGTAAGACCAGGTTTACCATAGCCAGGAGCCCCAGGAAATCCATTAGGACCCCTTTGACCTGGTTCACCTTTTGGTCCAATCTGACCTGGTCTACCAGGGACACCATCCAACCCAGGTTTTCCCACTCCAGTTGATCCAGGTGGCCCTTGTTGTCCTGAAGGCCCAGGTTTCCCTGGAAGACCTTGGTCCCCTGGAAGCCCCTGGTCTCCTTTTGCTCCAGAAGGCCCAGGTGGCCCATTCAGTCCAGTCTTTCCCACACCTGGATTACCAGGAATTCCAGGAGGTCCCTGAAGGCCAGTAGGTCCCCTGAGGCCTGGTGGACCTGGATTGCCATTGCCATTGTCCCCCTTGACTCCTTTGTCACCAGGCAAACCACGACCACCTTTTGGTCCTGGTTCACCTCTAGATCCTGGTTGGCCCCGAACTCCAGGGAGCCCAGGTTTGCCATTTAATGAGAGACCTGCAGGACCAGGTGAACCTGGTTGCCCTGGTAATCCACGTGCCCCAGGCTCACCTTGAAATCCCTTGTCACCATCATTTCCTGGTGGTCCTTTGGGCCCAACTTTTCCTGGCAGACCAGGTAGTCCTGGTTTTCCAATTCCTGGCAACCCTGATGGGCCCTGGGGTCCTGGTTGACCATTGAGACCTGGTTTCCCTATTCCAGGTTTCCCGGGTAATCCTGGGGGCCCGGGTGGTCCCCTGGGTCCTGGCTTTCCTTGTGGGCCAGGCTCCCCTTTCACGTCCATTGCAGGTGGATACTCTGCAAAAGAAAATTAAAATGATAAAAAATTACGTGCAGATTGACTCATACACGTGCAGACCTATTTAATTTCCTGCAGAATTAGTAACCTAACAGAAAGATACAACACTGGGAGTTTTATTCTTTCTCAATAGATATCAATATTCTCCATTTTGGGATTGCAAACCTTTTTATATTTTCGATATTTGATAAATTGAACAATTGCATTGGTTCTTTTGTAAACAAAATTTAGTCAAATTTATCAAATTAATTCAAAACTAAGTTGTAAAGTTTACATTCATTCTATTGTGGCTTTTATGGCAAGCTAGCTGGCTAAATAAACAGCAAAACTGGCATAACTGGCTGCTCTCAGTGTATGTATTATTTCTTATCCAGTCTCTGTTCCCTGTTCTCTTGTTGCCTGATGTGTATTTGATTAGATTTTTGTTCTCTATGATGTCATTTACTTAATTAGCTAATATAACTTTCTAGTTTGTGCTTATCAGCTATGTGTACCTGAATTTTGGGGTGGGGCCCCCTGGCTGTGCTTCTAAAAAGCAGTATATACTATTTTAAACACCTTTTCACTGACTAAACTACAGAAATTTCCATGCCAACTGAAAAATGCAAAACTGAAAAATTAATGCGAAGAATCATTGTTACATAGCATTACTGGTGCCTTGCCTATGGTAATGCCACAATGCCAACCCCCCAACTAAGGACAGTAATATTGTTGATAGTTTTCTATGAGTGTATGAGTTTTACCTAAAAACAAAACAACTTTTCTTTTATAGGTTTAGATCCTAATTTTTCTCTTATAGATTTGAGAGATACTGCCCCCCCCCCATTTTTAAAAACAAACATTTTTAGATAATTATGTTGATTACCAAATATGATTTTACTGACTAGACTATTATTTTTAAGAAGTGTTGTAATAGATGTTTAATTACAACTGTTAACGCAATGACAGTTTGCTTATTAATTGCTTTTACCAGCCTTCAATATGGTACTAGCCTAGTCTGGTTTTGTTTAGGGGCTTACTTTCAAAGCTCTGCTCAAAGTTATACTATACTTTTGCTTCTTGCTGAATTATGCAGCTTCTTACACAAATAATGAAATCACTCTAGTCTTGTGTCCTTTGTGCTATAATCTCTTGTATGAGACATACAGAATTCAGAATACATAATAAATACAGGCAGCTAGCAAGTTTTATGCCTCATGGGTTGCTTTTTAAGGAAAAGAGGGCACAGATCTATGGAGCAAAGCAGCTGTGTTCAGTCAGAATTCATCTGAGGCATGGAAAATGTAAGTAAAGACTAAGACAAATAAATTATTCTTATTCATTGCTGTTGATCACAGATCCTCTATGGTGCCTTTGAAAATACACAACAATAAAGGTATTGAGGAACTATATAAACCCATCTTGTAATATTTAAATCAGAAATGTATATATTATGCAACATGAACACAAGAATATAAAAAGAAAATGCAATGAATATTCTCTTTGTTCGTTGTGTGTTATTTGTATCATCCACTAGATGGTAGTAGATACATTAGCCTACTACAATCAGTGCTCCAGCCTTCGGACAAATTCAGGACTGAACTCTTTCTGCATTACTGAAATGGTAAAATATCAAGCTTTTGTCACCTACAGACATGTATTTGGTTCAAAAATAAGACAGATATAGCCTTAAAGAATTATGAAATACATTTTGAATGGTGATGTACTGCAGTGGTCTTATTATTATTCCTACTTTTTATTGTACTTTTTGTCCCCTGATTGGCTGTAATGTTTTATTTCCAGGTAGCATGCTATGTTTCATAGCTGACAATCAAAGAGAAGACAAGAAAAAAAGCATCCGTGTTTTGTATTTGTTACACTGTTCCATTTCGCACCCTTAAGTGTACTTAAGTTTGTACTTTTGCAGGTAACACCTAAGATACCTAAGGGTAGCGTGCTAGAAGAGAATGCTTCCCTATCACATTAGTTCATTCCTAATTAAAGTTTTCAAGCATCAATGTAACAGTGCATTATGGAATAGAGTTTACACACACACACACACACACACACACACACACCAATAACACAGGTAAGAGCTACCATATGCTGAGTTGGGCAAGTCTTTTGTAGCTTTTCTAGGTCAATCAAGGCTTTATCAGCATTTGCCAAAGCCAGAACAAACTGCTGCAGGCCACAGAGACACTATATTTATAAAATGCATTTCTAGTCCAGAGTTCATTCACACTTTAATCTTTTCTAAATAACCAATAATATTTTTTTCTACCAAACTCACACTATTTTTTTCCTTATTTTATACAATCCTCAAAATACAGTCACCCCCGCATCCATCGCCCCCAACCCAAATCCCCCACAGTCAGGAACATCATGGCCAATTCTATTTTATGTGCTATACATTGAGTATGAGACCATTGATCAGAATTTAAGCTTTCATTTCATTTCATATTTACATGTAGATGTGTTAATCGACTTAAAATATGACACCTCTGGTGGCATAACACCCAATTTTTAGGTGAGCAAAAGTATACGGACAGATTGTTTTAAAGTAAATTAAACTCAATTTGGTCATATATCCCTTGCTTGCAATAGCTGCATCAAGCTGGTGACCCACTGACATCACCAGACTGTTGCATTTTTCTGTTGTGCAGCTTCTTCCAGTTGTTTGTTTTGGGGGGTTTCTCCCTTCAGTCACCTCTTCAGGAGGGGAAATGCTGCTAAACTTGGTTAAGGTCTAGAGACTGAATTGGCCAGTATAAAACCCTCTGTCCCCCCCATCATCAATAAAGATTAGTGAATCTGTTCCATAAGCAGTTATGCTAGCCTACAGTGGGGGAAAAAAGTATTTGATCCCCTGCTGATTTAGTGCGTTTGCCCACTAACAAAGAAATGATCAGTCTATAATTTTAATGGTAGATTTATTTCAACAGTGAGAGACAGAATAACTTTTAGTTAGACTTTACCCTAAGTCATGTTTTGCAGAGGGGTCAAATACATATTTCCCTCATTAAAATGCAAATCAATTTATAAAATTTTTGACATGTGTTTTTCTGGATTTTCTTGTTGTTATTCTGTCTCTCACTGTTCAAATAAACCTACCATTAAAATTATAGACTTATCATTTCTTTGTTAGTGGGCAAACGTACAAAATCAGCAGGGGATCAAATACTTTTTTCCCCCACTGTATGCCATGACACTACCTCCACCATGCCTGACTTATGAGCTTTTATATTTTGGATCATGAGCAGATCATTTCTTTCTCTACATTTTGGCCTTTCCATCACTTTGGTAGATGTTAATCTTGGTTCCAGAAGTGTTGTGGCTCATCTCTGTATTTCTCTGCAAATTCCAATCTGGCTTTCAAATTCTTATTGCTTATGAGAGATTTGCATCTTGTGGTATGGCCTCTATATTTCTGCACATGAAGTCTCCTTTGAATGGTGGATTGTGATACCTTCACCCCTGCCCTGTAAAAGTTATTGGTGATGTCAATTACTGTTATTTTGGGGTTTTATAATCACAACTCTCACAATGTTTCAACTGTTATTGTTTTCTTTGGCTATCTTACTCCATGTCTGGTTATTAGTACACCAGTGGTTTTTCTTTTTCAGGACATTTGAAATTGTTGCATTGGCTATGTGCAGTGCTTGTGCAATGGCTCTGATAGATTTTTCCTTCTTTTCTCAGCTTCAAAATGGCTTGCTTTTCTTCCATAGGCAGCTCTCAGGTCAATATATTGGTTTATCCTTTTTAACAACAAATGCAGTCTTCAAGCGAAACCTGGGGCTCAAACCAAGGGTAGACATTCGAGAGCTATTAATTCTTTAAACTAATCCATTTAACAGGGCACACCTGGGTAGCAAGAAACATCTATCAGTCATATGTTCCTATATTTTTATCACTTGAAAAAATGGGTTGGTTCAAACTAATGGTGCCACATTCTAAGTTGTTCAACACATCTAGACGTAAATATAAGGAAATGAAAGCAGAAATTCTGATCAATTGTCTCATATTCATCTTTTGATCTCAAACCCAAATGTCTTCAATGTATAACGAAATAAATATATAGAATTGGCCTCCAATACTTTCAGAGGGGACTATATAAAGAAATTGTAAGAACCAAAATGACAGTAACTTTGATAAATGTATTAAGGTTCATAATTCACTTTGTCAGGTACTGGAGTGCCTGAGGTATCTAATTCTTCGTTTATTTATTTGCCATGGGAGAGCAATATCATGACACAAAATGCTGCTCTCTAATATTCTTATTATTTCTGTAAGTAAGACTTAAGGAGAAGGAATGTGCACTGATGAGCTATCAGGGAGGGAGGCTATTTGCTGAATAGTCAAGACATTCATATAAAACTATCATGTCTGTCAAGAGCTCAGGACTGTAAACATTACTCCGTTCTCCAACTCTCTCACTACTTGTGAAATAGATACTGCCTAGATTTAGTAGATGAGAAAGAAGTGTTTTCATCGTAGTGCCTGCCCTGGCTTTCTCATCATATTCTGGCCTCCTCAGCCTTTCACTGTGCTTTCTGACACTATTTCCTTGTCCTCCTTTCCCTTTTGTTACTCT
The DNA here is from genome assembly GCA_012411365.1 of Ameiurus melas. Taxonomy (NCBI): domain Eukaryota; kingdom Metazoa; phylum Chordata; class Actinopteri; order Siluriformes; family Ictaluridae; genus Ameiurus; species Ameiurus melas. The sequence goes on from CM022774.1 coordinate 14,177,266, forward strand.
CCCAAGGACTGAAGTATATGCACCTGTGATATACTGCTCCACAGGGAGTTAACCTGAATGCTCTCAATCCCTCTCTAGCCTTTTCTTTTCTACTTTATCCCCCTCTGATACTTTCACAATGCTCCTCATAAATCACAGAGGTGAGAGGAGACACTAAACAACAACCTGTCCTGTCCTCTCATTGTTCATCTTTGCTACTCCCTTAGTCTGACATACTTTTGGCTTTTCTTCCTGACCACTCACTGACTGGAGAAAGTCTATTTCTCAGACTAAAGGCACAGAGATTAGGTTGTGTGTCGAAGTGCGATACAGTCATTCAAGGAATTGCCTATGTGGCACTATTATAGGTACAGACACTTTGAAATTGTAAAACAGATTTTGTTTGTCAAACAAAAAAAAGAAATCTTAGGTTTAAAGCTAATTTTATCAGCATAATCAATCTATCTTATTGGCTTGATTTTATTAGATGTGTTGCTGCAGTGATAACAATTGAAATTTTTAATTTAAATGGCTGAGACCACCCAGTGTGTTACTTAGTTTAGCCAATAAGAAACACTAAAGCCAATAACGAGAACATGCAGACTCCACATGTGCATGGTGGAGGGCAGGGGTGGGAATCGAGCCCTCAATCCTAGAGGTATGAGGCAAATCTGCTAACCACTAATCCATCATGCCCCCGTATATATATTTCATATGTTTCCTATTTATGTGACTTGTGCTTCTTACGGTATTATTGTCTGTATTAACTGTTGTCTTTTAGTCTTTTAGTCAATGTTTATGTCTACTACATATGGCACTGTAGTTTCCTGAAGGAACTGTGTTTCGTTTTTATACATTGCCATGCAATGGTCTAAAAATTACAATAAAGCTGACTTTGACTTTGAATGGTAATGAGCACAGTTAGAAAAAGAAGGCCATGGTAGGCATGGCTTCATTGTTTTTTTCTCCCACCAAACATTTCACCCTTCACTATAAGTCAAAAAAAGTTTTATTTTCACACTTTCTCATGAACTAATTGGAGGGTTTCAGTGCTATAGTGATAACATGAATGCTAAAACATGTTAATCGTATGTATTTTACATAAATACGTTTAAATGTCTGTGTCAGTACAATTACCTTAGAACTTTGACAGTTTTGGTAGCATTTTAGTTGTTGTTGAAAAATCTCACACAATGGAATTGTTTGAACTTTTCTGAGAGGTATGCAATTAATGTGATTTGGTCAGTTACTTGGCAACACTTACCAAGATACTGACCCTTCCCCTCTCTGAAGGGGGGGCCAACTGGACCCTTCATCATAGGTTGCATGTACTTCATCTGGGGCATAGGGGCATAGCCACCACACTGAGCATTACCCCCCAACATCAGCAGCAGCACACATATGGATACCAGTGTCATGGTTGACTGTCTTCTTTGCTCAGAATCTCCAAACTGTGAAGAGAAAGACAGAATGAATAAGTGACATTCCACTCCTCATCAATTCCTTTAAAGGTAACATTTGCGTACACAGTTCAACAAGTCTGTTGGTACAATCCAATTATCATTACTGAAAGCCAGATGTGCCAAAGGGCTTTTGGAAGCTAAAACACCTAAAGCACTCCAGCTTTGTTGAGCTATGTGTAATACAATTAGCTGTTTGATTCTCACAACTTGCCATTCTTCTAGTTATGAATGAGGTTTTATTACTTCCTGAGACTTTTCATACGTAAGTGTTAAGATTTCCACGCCAAAAACCTTGCAGATGCCATATTTATCTTGGCTTAATTGATATGTTTGGTTAAGTTCTAAGCCCACCAGATGTAGAGCTAGTAGCTGGAGAGATACTTTGTAACATTGCCAAACATAAACCATTTATGCTACAGGCACTTGAAAGGTGATAGCTACCTTATGACTAAGCACTGACCAAGAAACATTCCATATCGTTTAGCACGGAGGCTTTATTCTGCATGGTTGTTTGTGGGTGGATAACTGAGTAGTTCAAGTTCAAGCTAACATGAAAAAGAATGTTTGATGTGCAGTGGTTGGACTCAGAGGTCTTGACTGTCTGTTTGTTTAGTTTGCCATTCCTGGTGACAGCTGTACCTGTTTAATTTGTTCCAGGAAGTACATTTTTAAATAATTTGATCCTCATGTTACACATCATACCACGGGTACATTTCATCAGGTGTACGACACAGGCCACTGGGTGGAAGCAGACAGGCCATGATGGGAATATAAATCATTGGGCCCTTAAACTGGGGATATCCAGGATTTGAGGCTATGTCTGCAGTACTTTTCTCCGTTACTGATGCCTTGATCCACTCTCCACATATGTATAGTTTCAGTCAAGCATTACTATTATCCTTGGACTCATCTTTTTCACTTGTCCCGATGGTTTCCAGACGGTTTCCTTTCTGGTAAAACAGACCTGTAATTCTATTGAATGTGACAAGCACTCCGGAAATCAAAATGTCTCCCACCTCTCCACAGCAGTGCTGCAGACGTACCCCATGAAGGAGGTCTTGCTGGACAGAACAAAAACACTGGTCATAGGAGCACTGAAAGAATCTTGTCTGAAGGAATCATGGACATCCAGTCTATGGTTCAACAGTTTATGGGTTTCAGCTTGCCATGAATTTATGTGTGATTGTAGTTGTGAATTGTGGATAGGACACTTGTTTGGACACTTTACTAATCTACTTCACATCCTCTTTCCTTGTGCAGTTTGACACTGTGATTTATAACCACAGTCCTTCATTCAAAATGCAAACAATACCTACAGATCAGTTAAGCATTTTGATAATATTGAGTGTTAATTAAGTAAAATTACCAGCAAAATCATATTTTATAAACTACCCTTACTGTAATGTCCTCGTGATCAGCGATACCTGTCTTAATGTAAAACATCACACATTCATATGCAGTGCCTGGGCACATCTAACTAATATAAAACAGATTTTGAAAATACTAAACCTTTTGGGAAGGAAAAGTGCACATTGCAGTGTGTGCTTGTAAAAGAAATGACTGAATATAAAACTAGTCCTGAATTGAATGCATGCCTATCTCAAATCAGGGAAATATGACAAAGAGCAAATTTGTCTAGACCTAGACCTTTCTGGCTTGATGTTCCTCCCCCCTGGTCAATCTAAAGGTCTAACTGCATGGTATAAACTCAAACGGAAGAAGACTCAGCCATGCCATGTTTTCCCACTCAACATGGCTCCAAACAGGGCATTCTGTGCCTGTTTGCTTTGCCAAAATTACTGCAGTTCACTGGCTTTCTCCTCTTTTATCATTTTCATTTATTATTATTATTCCTGGAAGAGGGATGAAGGGTCTGTTTGTCTCCCAGAGGAAATGGTTATGCTGAAATCTCATGGCGAGGCCTCTTAGCGGTGTGCAAATTTTTTCTGCCATGGTGAGCACATAGTTCTGTGGCTTGCCATCGGGTTTTACTGCCATGTAAAGACGTAAAGCTCAGAAACCATGAGCAATAGTCATGTCTGTGCAAGCATCTGTGTTAGTGCTTGCGAAAAAACATACGCTTCCTCTTAGCTCTCAAATGTAGCTGTTTCCCACTCCAGGAAAAACACAATCATGAGACAGACTGGGAGGGAAAGAACAGAGGCCAGAGACAGAGGGAACAAGAGACACAGAAAGAGAAAGAGTGGTGGTGGCAAATCAGTGTTTGGTGGTTGAATGCTTGGCTGAGGTTGGCTTGGGGGTGGTACTAATCCTAGTGGCTGTGGTTTTGTGGGAAGAGTAATTTAGATGTGTTTAACAGTGTACCCAACGTCGAGCAGGCGTCCTAACACTCTCAGCGATCAAAATCAGACATTACTTTTGTTCCCCAGGCCAGCACAATCTGTTTATCAAATATTTTTCTTGAAAGGGGCTGCAGACACAGTTAAATAGTCTCACGCAATCTGTCTGGCCAAGTGTTCACCCGTGTGTCCGCATGTATTCACACACTTTCTGTTTACAATATATACCGAAACTGAGATCTAAAACACACATATGCACACATTGATGGATGATCGCCAAACAACTGGCCTATGAGGAAGATAAAAGCAAAGAACCTCTGAGAGGCATTTATTACAATTAAAAGTAAGGTATCCAACCCAGCGTAAAATGGACCAATCTGGCAGATGTCAGTGAATTTATTTAAAACAGACTTCTCAGAAAAAGGTCTCATACAAGAATTTATGGTAACAGCCACCAAAATTCAAAACAGAACAGCATATTTATTTTAGAAAAGGCTAGAATAAGGATGCTTGCTCCCAGTCCTTAATACACTTTGGACCCATGGCTTTCTTACACTGAATTAGCTATACTGTAAAACAGTTCAATTTTTACCTATGTAACATCACACAATAAAGTAAACCAATAAAGCAGTAATAAAGTGAAACATCTTAACATAAGCCCTTTCCTGAAAGCATTCAGTTCTCTGGGAGACAGAGAAAGAAACTTCAACTCAATAGTTTTACCGTTTTGTCTAATATTGACTACAAAGCACTGGAGCCAAGACAAATAGTGTTATCTCTAAGCCCAACATGGCAGCTCAGGTGACAACCAAAACATCAAAACCCAAAGAGCCAAACGTAAATACTCTCAGAGAAAAAGGTAGACCTTCTTTTCAACAACTTATTTCAGCATCAAGTGGTCCTTACCAATGTTTATGGAGTGTGTACTGCACTAAAACCCACAAAGAGCCTTGTGGACCATTGCCTTTCTCAGGTGGAGACACAGTAAGCCCCAAGAGCACTGAAGATATCCATGACAGTGGATCACAATCTTCTATAACAAACCACATAAGCAATGCCTTTGTCCTCCAAATTCATACAGTAAAAACATTTGTAATAATCAGAGAGTGTGAGAGGTGAAGTCTGTGTGTATTTTTGGTGTGTATGGTGTATTTTTTTCTGTGTGTATGGTATATTTTGAGGGTACATATCTGGCGCTTATTGAGTTCGAGGGAGACATTAGGTTTTTTTATACTGAGAATCCTCTTTTCAGCAGAAGGTAAACCCCAAGAGGGACTGAGTGGCACTTTGCTTAGCAGCCTTCTCTTGTCCACCATCATCATTCACTTGCTTATTTTTTAAACCTACTGTTTGTGAACTGCCACTTGTAACTCACCCGGAGAGCACCGTTCAGCTTTGAGCAAACATAAGCAAGCAATTATGGCCACGACGCTCGTTTTCAGCACAGTACGCACTCACTTTTTTGATGGAATGCCACATTAGTGGTGGCCCTAACCCAGCCCATGTGTTGCAGTTGAAATGGAGGCCTGGCTAAATTGGTTTGCAGAGAACGTTTCTCAGAGACAGTGGCTTCTGAAACAGAACACAAAAGGGGATCTATACTTTGCAGCCTTCTCCCTGCTCGGCTGACATTTTACAGAATCATTATATATATATATATAAAAGATCTATTTAATGCTGCAGGAGCTTGCTGAGGCATGACGTAAGCTGTTTACACTCCTAGCACTGGTTTGGCTTTCAGTTTTCCATCCATACCTCCATCAATAGGGCTTCCAGCCTTCCCCAGCTCCCATAGGGGATTAAGCAATGATCCTAAGCTAAGGCTCTCATCAAGTGACGTGACAGGCATGTTAATTTAATCACCCTCCTTTGCAGTTTCACCTCATCCAAACAGGACTTCCACACACCGAGAGCAAGGAAGATTTTTAAGTGGTGCGCAGGATATGGAAAATGTTTCCCTGATAATTCAGATGTGAATCTCTTTCTCCTCCCTCTCTATAAATGCTTGTTGAACCATATTGCAGCTCAGACATAATTCATCTTGCTTGTATTTCATTCCTGGCTTCAGGAATGATGCTTGGGCCTGGTGTAGATGTCGGAGTACAGTTTACTGGAACATATATTCACAAACACACTGCTTACTCTACAGAAGTGTACGCTGTTGATAACTGGATGTATTTTATCAGCATGTGTTTTAGTTAAGGTTACCTTCACAGCAGTTTTAGTATGCACCACTTAAGCCACCAATAGAGCAAATGTGGAAATATGTTAAAAATAATTCCGCTACTCAGTTGCTGTCCATGTAAATGTACTGAGTGTCGTTGAAACGGATTCCATTTAGCTCTGATGATTTGGGTCAAATCGAGTTCAACGGACACCATATTCAAATTATTTCTTGTATTGTCCTAGTTATTTATAATTTGCACAGTTATCTAGTCTCACTATTTGCTGTTGTGTGTACAAAGTGGAGTTTTACAGGTTCTCCCCATGTCTTTGTGGATATTCTTCAGGTTCTGAATTGTCCTTGGATGTGAATGTGTGCATTCCCATCTTATGCTCAGTGTTCCTGGGATAAACATCTGGATCCAATACGATACTGATCAGGATAGAGTGGTTACAGGAGATGAACGAATGGATATATGTGCATATACAGTGAAAGGGATGTCAGTAAAATGTAAATAAGTAAATGATTAACTGGCTTGTTTAAAGGTTTTCAGTTATGACTTTAACCTGGAAAGGCTGTAAACATCCGGACACTCTCTCTGCTTCTCTCTCTCTCTCTCTCTCTCTCTCTCTCTCAAACACACACACACACACACACACACACACACACACACACACACACACACACACACACACACACACACACACACACACACACACACTTACTTTCAGTATATCCTCCTTTTATTTCTTATAAATAATGAAATAAAACCTTATACTGGATCCCAGTTTTATGATCAAACACCTTCACAACATCAAATTTGTCACATAATTCTGGAGATTAGAACATCCCTCTCACACCCACCCACCCACCCACCCACACACACACACACACACACACACACACACACACACACACACACACACACACACGTAAACCACAGTTGAGATACACAGTGATCTTTCTCCAGACATGACTTTTCAACCAAACTATTCCACATTTCACCTTAAGTCATAAGAAAAGACAATAAAAGCATTTTAGTCGAGCCAGTAAACATTTTCAGAGACAGATAAATGACTGTGGAAGGGAAGTTGGTAATCTCCTAGCGAGACAAACTTTGTTTCGGTATTTGTGGAGAAACATCATTAAGGCAGATGAAAATACAATCCAGGTGTTACCTTAAGACAAGACAGCTTAGCTCACAGGAAAGTACAACCATTCTTTCCTATTTTGAAGGAAAAGAGGGAAAAATAATTTGTAAAAGAGCATTCACAATCAGAAACTGATGTCTGGGGTTCTTAAGAATCCAGAGGGAAGCAGAGGGAATAAAGACAGAAAGAATTTTTTAATGATTTAACCTTTTCATCCGGTAGTTATTAGACAAGGATTGTTATATCATTAAGCTAATATTATAAGAGTTAAAAGTAGAAATGTTGATGTGTTTCTTGATATTCTGGAGGTCAATAACACAATAACAGATCTACCACTTCAATATTGTATAAATGCAGCTAGTTAATCATATGCCTACACCTTAACTTAACCCCAACCTGAAACTTTGGCTCTTTTGTTTTGAAAAATGTATTAATTAATTAATTAATTTAAATGAAAGCAGCAGTTTTTGTAAAATGTTGTTTTTCATATGGGAACCAGCCAAATGTCCCCACAAAGTCAATACTGTCAGATATTCCTATCCTTGTGTGGACACTATGGGCAAAATTATATCGACACCTGACCATCAGATTCCTATCTGTTGCCATAAAGATGGAAGCACACAGTTATCTTGAATGTCTTTGTATGCTGTAACATTAAGATTTCTCTTCACTGGAACCAAATTTCTTCCATCATGACTATGCTCTTGTGCACAAAGCAAGCTCCAAGAAGACATGGCTTGCCAAGGTCGGAGTACAAGAACTCAAATGATCTGCACAGAACTCTGACCTCAACCCCACTGAACACTTTTGGGATGAACTGGAATGTCAACTGAACCTCAGGCCTCCTCATCCAACATCAGTACCTGACCTCACTAATGCTCTTGAGACTGAATTATCACAAATCCCCACAGCTGCACTCCAAAATCTAGTGGAAAGCCTTCCCAGAGGAGTTATTAAAACAGAGAAAATGGAACTAAATCTGGAATGGGATGTTCAACAAGCACATATGGGTGTGATAGTCAGATGTTCACAAACTTTTGCCCTCCGATTCCCGAGCACCCCCCCACACACACACACCATGCCACCCCACCCTACAAACACACTAGCCATCCATATCCTGTGGCATAGCCAGCAGATAGATTTTTCCCTTCACCTCACCACATTTACATACCCATTCAAAATTAAAAATTCAGTCCCAATGTTAAATCTGAAACATAAAACATCCCATTTCATTTTAATTCAATGGTCCGATGTCTAACCTGTGGCAAATGCTTGAAATAAAGAATCAAGGCTGAAAATGTGAATGATCTAATTAGAGGCAAGATATTAAGCAGCTGCTGTAATGCACGGGATTACTGTTTTTTTGTAGGTTTAATGTATAACTATAACAGACTCAGCTGGGTTTTCTTGCATGACCTCAGCGCTGGCTGTACCTTGGTCAAGCTCTCTATGGTGTGTGTTGTCTGTCTGTCTTTCCTCAGACACAGACACAATATGATCCTTTTGTCCTTTTCTGCCTCCCCCATTAACAAGTTCTGTTTTTCCCCTTATGTCTCTATCGTTTTCTTTTCCCTTTCTTTTACTCTATGATTTTTTGAAGTAGAACCGGCTAGATTACCTCTAACCCTCTCTTTTCTTTCTGTTCTCTCTCCTCCAAGCATCCCAATACACCCCCCCCTCCCCATGCCGACCTTACCACAGCAGATTGCCTGTGTGAATGCTCTTATTGTGGACTGCCAAGGCCCGATGAAGCAGAGGCCCCATTTCTGCTCATGTCTCTGCCTTTAAATGCTGACACGTGCTGGCTGCTCATCATGCACATTTTCCTCCGGTGTTAAAGGAAGGACAAAGGCAAATGAAGAGCTAGCTGTATGAAAGGATTGATGGATGGATGCAGGAGTGAAAGTAGGAAGTGTTCAGCTTTGGTACACAGATGTGCTGTTCAAAGAACATAATCAGCTGGGTGTGTTTTGTCTCCACAAATTTGTGCCATACGTTCAACGTGTATGACAAATGGCTAGCCTTACTTGTTCATGTGGGTGGTACTCGTCAGTGAAGTGAGACTTATATGAATAGGCAAGCTCTCTGGACATTTTAATAAGGAGGAAAACATGTACATACCTATGTATCATGTAGCTTTCAGGCCCCAGGAATCTGCAGAGCTAAAATTAGAATGGGATCCATAGCGGTGTTAGTCTTTATGAATTAAAACTGTATGTTCAACGTACCACGACTATAAATAACACAGCTAAGCAATGGATTGCAGAATGTAAAAATATTTGTTGTTACAGTCTGTTTGTGTTTTCCTATATTGGGTGGAACTGGTGTCAATTCTTCATTACTCTCAGTATTAAACATGACATCTTGAATTTTTTGAACAAAGATTAGTCTGTTGTGAAGATAGTACATTTTGTGCATGTTTTTTGTCTTGTGGTTTGCATGAGAGCAAAACCTGACCAGCCAGCAAATTTAGGTTGATTCATCTGGTCAGTTAATTTTCAGTTAACTCTATGGTTAACTGACTGAAATGATTGTATTATTTATTATTGAAAAGAAATATGAAGCACTTTTTTTTACACTTTCCAATACATCTTTAATGCACTTCTTGCGTTACATTTCTTATCTGAATACAGTAGGCCTTTTAGGGTTGCATGATATAATTATACTCATCAACTGCAAAAAATAATTTTAGCATTGACTTTTTTGCCTCATCTGTTCAACATATTTATTATCTATTATTAAATAGATACATATTAATAAATAAATATAAATATTATGTGATATACATATTTATTATCTATCTATTATCTATTATCTATCAGTTAGTAATTTTGAGACAAGTTATTACAGTTTGGGAAAATTTCACTTTATTCCCCTACATAATGTATGCACAAAAAATAAATGCTATTTTAATTAGATACATTTTTTGTTGTTGTTGAGAAGATGGTTTATTTATTTATTTATTTACAGTGGTTCTACAAAACCTAGAAAACGATCAAATTTGAGACCAGATCTGTGCATTTCCAATGAACAATGTAAAAATTTGTGTTCCCATTTCATTGGCTTCCACATAGGAAATCGTACTTAATCCAAACCTCATTGATCTTTCCTAAGATGGATAAATTAAATACTGGTTGTGACCTTCAGTATTTTCCTGGAGGAATGTTTGGTTTGTGTATATCACATGCTGTTTGATCCATTTTTGACACCTAAAGAAATTGTTAGTCTAAGGGTTTATATTGTCATAATCTGGACATATTGTCCATGGACCTGAAGACAGAAGTGCTTAGCATGGGTCTATTGACCATGGAGTGTCCACCCTGATCCATTTCAGACATGTGCCAGGACAAACATAGTCCTTTCTCTTTGACCGTTGAATGGGCCAAGACACAAGGTAATCCTCTGGAATATTTTCACAACCTGGCTGTCAGCAAAATTTGTCCAAGCTCCTCAATGGGAATGGAGGTGAGTGAGGGGGATTATAATTTAATAAGATCCAGGAAATCTTGGTCAAATCCCCTTGAATGGAATTAAATGTCTCAGTATTGAGAATGCAGACTGCAGGCTCAGTGAGAAAGTTGTTCAGCCTAAGCAGAGGATTCAGCCTACAAGCTTGATCAGCCAGGACATCAACACATTGGCTTTAAAAGACCAAAATGTCTACTCATCACTGTCTTCTGATGTGATGTGAAAGGAATTCAACATAATGCATAATGATAACTTATCCATGCCTGTGGTAACAGTATAAAAGCTTGACTTCACATTTTCTACTCTGTAACATCCCTATAATGGAATTCCTGCAGAGACGTCTCTGTTATATTTAGAGAGAGGCTTCTATAGGGTTTCATTACACCTCCAGTGAAGATCTAATAATACAGAAATACAGAAGCCCAGCTGCTTCCCCCATCTGACAGAAATTAATGTACCGAAAATTATGGCATCAAACTGTGAAGTTTATTTTTTTTTAAATCTGTGTGTGCGGTGTGTGTGTGTGCGTGAGTACATGTGTGTCTTTGTGTATACACGTGTGGTTGAGAAAGTGGATGAGAGTATGTCTTGGGTATTTTGGCTATGTTGTAATATGTTAAGCAAACTTTCAGTGGTTTCCAGTGAAAGCACACATTGGCTAATGAAAAAAGCAACATCAGCATTTCACATCAATCCATTATATGGTGAAAAGTCTTTTGTTATTTGCCAGGAAAAATGTAAAGAGACTAATTTGTCAAAGGTTTAGTTTAAACATGTAGTAACAATTGTTGGGACAACATTTATCCAATACAACCCATATGACCACATACCATTTTGGGAAAATTTTTGCTATCGCTTTACAGGGGTGGGGTATTAAGAGGACATTCAGAATCCCATGGAATGCATCATTATTTTCTCTGTCTCAAGCAGTCAAGCCTCTTCTATGTTGAACTTGAGAGTTGTTTTCCCCCATTTCACTTGTGAATAGGTGAACCTGAAACAAACCAGTAGGTTTGTCACCAGGACAAAAGTCTCCAGATGGACCTTGTAACTGGAACAGCTATGCTCCCATAGGGCCAGTGTCCCACACTAGGCCTTACTGTTCCAACTTGGACTACTGTCCAGCTTTTAGAAAGTCTCAACAATCAGTCAAAAACACTTCTCTCTCACGGAATTGAGTATGGCTTTGACTTGGCAGAGAGATTTGCTCTATGGAGAGTGTTTTGCCAGTCACCAAATTGTGAGGGTTCCAGGAATAACAAAACTGTTGAGGAATTTCAGCTACTTTGGAGCAGGGGATATAGGGACAGATATATTCAAAGGAAAGGTAGGGGGCAGCACTCGTACTTTTGATTTATGGGAAAAGCAAATGGAGCTCAAGTACTACAATTGGATGGAAATATAAGATAAACAAGGGTGATAATAATAATCATAATAATCATAATATCACTGCTTCATAGATAATTCTTTCAGTTTAAAATTTCAACTGTTAACTGTTGTATTTATATGTTTAAATATTTGGTTAATTTAAAATGTTAACTGTTGTTAAATGTTAACTGTTAAATAAAAGAGACTATTATTAGTTTCTTTACATATTTCCTTTACATTTTATTTATATGTTAAAATTTTTGGTTAATTTATGTTAAATGTTAACTGTTAAAGATATTTTGATATAATTTTGAAATGAATTTCAAGAGAGAGAGCGAGAGAGGGAGAGAGGGAGAGAGAGGGAGAGAGAGAGAGAGAGAGAGAGAGAGAGAGAGAACGAAAACCAGACAGACAAAAGTCCTCCTGTGAGAGTACAAAGCGTTATGGTGTCTGCACAAATCTTGGCAATTTTAAGGTAATTTACTGAATATTGTGATTATAACAGGCAGGAGAGAACTACAGGGAGGGAGTATAAAATTTGAATGTTTAGGAATTTGATGGTTTGGAGTTCATGAAGTTTCCATTTCGATAAAATGCGTCCCCCCTTGCTTTTCAAGAAGGAATTTATAACACTTTTCATAGGTATTCAACTGAAAAAAAGTTCTGTGTTGTTTGAATCTCTGAAAAAAATTAAAATACTGAAATCTTCAGTACACTACTGGGGTGTAACTAAGGTGTTAAGTTACAAACAGATGCTCATGACAGAATTCTGTGTGGTGATAAACTGTAATCATTTTGTTGTTTTGAATGTGCTCTGTCTAGACCTTGCAGGGTATGGGAAAGGTCCCGGACTCACTGGAGTCTCATTAAAGCCTCCAATCTACTCTTGGCTCTCCTTGCATTCTCATTCGATTTGTTTATGTAATGCCTTCAAACCCTTCAGTGTTTTTCTGGTCCCAACTTTACTAGTCCTAGATGACTCCAATGAAATATGTGCATTCAGAGCCAGTGGTCTATGCATACGGAAAGTGTGAAATTTATGTCAAGCAGCCTAAATCTGTTTTCTTTACCACCATAAGAAGTACTGTCCAACCACTAATGAAAATCAAGCAAAGTTATAAATGTGTAATCACTAATAACATTACTCATATAATAATCATATAACATCATTTCCCTAGCACATGTGGCAAACTTGCACACAATTAGCTGCATAATGCAATACATGCCTCTCTGACACACTGAAAAAAGGATAAAGAATGAGATGATAACTCTATCCAACAGAGTTAAAAAAGGCTCACATGAGCAATAAAACCTGTCATAGCCAAATTACTAACAATCAAAGAACATATCCAGAACAGATTGTGAGGCAAATTTAGGTGCTTCTGAATTGAGGTTAAAGAGACAGAAAGGCTTCAATGTCCTGTTTTCATCTCCAGATGTGCTTCAGCTACAACGTGTGCACAATGATTTGGAGGGGGTATAAACCTAATCCAGGCCTGGAGGCTAGAGCTAGGCATGAGATATGTGTCTTTTTGAAATGGGGATAACGCAATAGTTCCTCCATCAGAGATATAGTGTAGCCAGAGTTATTTTGCTCTTTATTTTTTACTATCATCTTACTGCTGTCACTGACCAATATTATTTACCTCATTTGGCTGATGCTTTTATTCAAAGTGAATAAAAAATGGGATAAAACCAAGGTTAGGAGCCAAGGACCCAACAGTAGCAGTTTGGCAGTACTGGGATTTCACCTTATAACATTGTATCATGACCCTGATCATTAGCCCAATGCCATCTAACTAAATGTTGGCATCATAGGTCTATTGACACTCCCTGATACAAATCGTGTGTGCTAATGTAGGAACTGGCATGATGGAATACATGGCAATTATTTTAAGAATAAATAGCATGCGAGGCTGAGGGAAACATCCTGTCCTAATTGTCTCAAAAACCTTAATGCAATTTCATCTCAAAGAGGTAGACTAGGAATCATTTTCACAACTGCTCCAGTCATAAACATGCCAGAATTAAAGCACATTATGGGTAATGGCCTGTTAAAGCGTCTGGGACTCACTGAAACTGTCTGGACTGAAAAACATACAAAATAAAAAAAATCTGAGTTTAACGGCATTGACTAGGCACAGATAATTACATCCACCAGAACCCCATTTCCGCCTGTTCACTAGCATTCCTGTATGCATGCCAAACCCCAGTAAAAGCCTGAGTGAATTTTGTCATGGCTAGGCTATACACAATAATGCCTGCCCTGATTATTCATTACCTAAAATGCCCAATTCAAGGCCAAGAAATGAATTTTTGTGTACCTTGTACTGTAATTGTAATCCATCCTCTATAGAATCTACTTTTGTGTTATATTAAATGAATGTTTGATATCTGCACTTTAAAAAAAAAAAAAAAGAGTTAAAACTAGAAACTTAAAGCTGGAATTGGTTTGCGCCTTTGGGGGAAACCTTTATAGGTTTTTAGAATAGAGAGTTTCCCTATCTGAGTAGAGCTAATGACCACTGAAGGACCCTTTTTCTAAAAGCATTTCCAATGTTTAACTGAGACCTTTACATGCATCAAAATGGATTTAGTAAAATTGCTGTGGTTTCCTTGGGCCATGCATTTCTTGGCATTCAGCTGAGGACTGGTAAAAGGGGAATATGTCTATTACTCATTAATATTTCCAGTTGGTTCTCAAAACCACACAGACTATAATTTTCAGCAACAAAGATGTAAACAACAGAAAATTAAACAGAGTCAAGGCAGATAAGACAGAAATTTGATAAGTCAAATATGAAAACATCTGGCCTGAAATATTGAAGGGAAAAAAAGACCCAACTTGTACTAAACAACTGTTAATATAGGCGCAGCACATGAACATTTAGTTTAGACACGACCCTAAAAAGCCACTATTGTGTTGAGTGAGAATGTCTGGCTCAAAGTTTGTGAGCCTCTGTAGGGTGGGCAGCTTTATACTGTTATGAGTAAAAACAAGCAGTAGAGAATGAGACCTTGTAGGAGAGAGAGAGAGAGAGAGTGAGAGAGAGAGAGAGAGAGAGAGAGAGAGAACTGCACTGTTGTTTAGACTGGGACTGTTTGGGCTGCTGTTTCCCAGATTTGTTTTAAAAGGAGTTGTTAAGCAAACGGCCAGTGGGAAGAGTGAGGTGAGGAGGTAGATTTAGTGATCCACCCCTGTGGTATTATGTCACGGGGAGAAAAAATTCTGCGACTGTGTGTGTGCCTGACACTCGTTCTTTTCCCATAAAGTGACTCATCAATGTCAACAACCTGCAAAGAAACGGTGGTGGCTAAAAAAGGCCCTTTGTTTAACTGCTTAAAGTACTACATTGTGCAGTGTTCCATTTGTGCTGATGGCCTGATACAACCTCTGTAAGGGAGAGGAAGGGAAAAGGGAGCACCTTATTGAGGGATCCAGTGGACTGAGCACTGTAAAGTCCTCAGGGTAGAGTGCAGGAAGAGCAAAGCATGCCTATTACACATGTACATTTCAGGTGGTTTGTTTTGTTTTGAGTGAAGTCTCTGCTTGGCTGCTGCATTTCTGCGAAAATTGACTGAGTCAGAAGTGTGTAGGTTAGATGGCTGCGAGAGTAAATGGAGCGAGTCAGATGAGACAGAATGAAACCCAGAAAAACAGAAGAGCAGAAACCAGATATGGTAAAAATGTTGTGTGTTGCTTACTCGCAGTATGCTGGTTTGAAAGAAAGTAAAGAAAGCTGTATGCAGTAGAATGAGCACTGAAGCAGACAATGTGCAGACGCTGTTCATGAAACCGAAGCCTGTCAACTGGATTGTGGACAGAGACTTTACAGTCATTTCGTTTGATCTTAGACTTGAATGCCTCTCACAATTTAGAGGAAAAATTTAGAGCACTCTGTTCTTCCACCCCCTTTCATTTCTTTAAAGTTCATGCTTTCATATATAGAAGCTTCTCTGAGTGCATTCCTGTTGGGCTTAGACAATAGCTCTGTAGGATGGCAAACCAGGTGCATGGGTTACAGTGAGAGGGCCTTTGCCCAACTAACTGTGTATGGAATTATAGGTCTCCGGAGATTTTATAGGAATCTTAAAGTTGAAGAGAAAGTTATTATTCCTTAGCCAATTTGGGCATTGTGAATATCAACCAATTACAGCAGCACAATTTGTTAATATGTGGTCAGATTTGGTAAATGTGATTTCCATATTGTATGTGTGTGTGTGTGTGTGTGTGTTTGACTTGTTTGACTTGGGTCGACCTAGGAAAGACACTTCCACGGGTTAGTAGGTCAGTTTTCTCTGGTAGCTTCCTATGGAGGTTTCTTTGTAGGATTTGGTTTGTGCAGATCAGCTGATATTTTCAGAATCAGGAATGTGGATTACTGAGGAAACCAAGCAAAATGAAAGTACAGTGTAAAGCCGTAATAAAACAATCCTGTTAGCACGACACTTACAGTTAATTACCTCTCCATACATTATTACATTATGCTAGCTACCATTTTAGCCTGGTAAATGAGGTTTCCAGAAAACCAAAACATGAGATAAGGTAAACATTTTGGAACTTTTATTTGGTCAGTAGGCTAGCTAATAAATGTATCATTAGTACACTGCATATCACTAAAGGCAACCAATAACATTAAATGGGAAGGCTTATCCGCTGCCATGGGAGAACTACCAGAGAAAATGACACGTAATCGTACTCATAATAGATGGTATACAGTATACAAATGCATAATGTGAAACATCTGAAATACCAATTCCAAAAAAGTTGGAACACTGTGTAAAATAAAATAAACAGAATGCAATGATTTGCAAAGTTTCTTTTTAGTTACATTTACTTTTCCACCCCTTTGTTGCCCCGTCCAAACTTTTTTGAGACGTGTTGTGGCCATCAAATTAAAAATTACCTTATTTTTTTTCCTTTAAATGGTACATTTCCTCAGTTTAAACATTTGATATGTTTTCTATGCTCTATCGTGAATAACATATGGGTTTATGACATTTGCATATCATTGCATTCTGTTTTTATTTACATTTTAGGCAGCGTCCTAACTTTTTTGGATTTCGGGTTGCATGATAGATTTGAGATTAGGAATTTGACAAATGTGTTTTCTTCAGACTTTCTTTTGCAGGTTTGTTCACAGATTGTGTTATCAGATACCTTAGTAAAATTTGTAGCTGCAGTCTCAGACACAGTTTTATACTCAGTACATATGTTATAACAATCCCTTTTCTCTTAACCCATTTTATTAGTTCGCTGATCAATCAGCCCCAAAGCTAAATTCAAACAAATATTTAAACTCATATTTCTGCAGAGCAACAGCTGATAAGTATGCAGATATAAAGCCAAAGACACGCTTCCACCCAAACAAGCATTCCCGCCAAAGTGCATGTCTCATGGGAGGGATGAAAGATGGCTGTTTTTCAGGACTGTGAAAAACAGGCTGGCTTGAAAAGAGTGGCTCAATCACTATTAATGAGATTATGATCACTATTATTTTCTTCAAAAGAGACTTGGAGGACTGTGTATCAGCACAAACATAAGCTAGCAGCACTAATGCTATCTTAATGATTTCCGTGCCCTGGCTTTATTTTCATCTGGATGGCGAGACCCAGTTTGACCTCCATATTTGAAGACCCCGTCAAGTAAAGAGTCAGAGGCCTATGTGATTGGAACCACGTGGAACCTGTGCTTCTCCGTCATTATTCCATGATCACACACACACACACACACACACACACACACACACACACACACACACACACACACACACACACACACACACACACACACACACACACACACACACACACATACACACACACACACACACAAGCATGAGGCAGACTGCAGATCCAAATGGCTAGAGGGGAGGAGAAGGAGAGTCCAGCCAGCACAGTCAGGCCTAAACACATGGAAAGGCTAGACAAACAGTTTACTGACCCAAACAAGAATCACCTTCATGTGTAAAATCAGCTTAAATCCCTCGCAGTACAAAGTCTGCAAATGGTTTTTAGAGGCTAATGTGGTTATTTCTAATGCATGGCTAGATCTATTCACTAGTGAATGGGGCTCTGTGCATTTGTAAGTAGATGGCTTATGGAAGTTGGATGATAGGGGGCTCATTTCTGCTATAGCAATTATCTTGTTCCCTAAACCTGCTATTTAATGGAAATGCTTGCTCCATGCCAAACTATGTGCCTGTCCTGGCCAGCCTTGACACAATAATGCATTCCTGTACTCTCCTCCTTTTGTTTGTTTTCTTTTTTCTTTCACTGGAGACGTTGTCTCACAAGGTTGCCTTGTCAGGGCTGGCAATTAGGTTAACAGCTGCAACAAAATGGAACTCGACATCTTTCTCGTTTTCTCTCTTTTTCCAATAAGAGTTGGAAAAACTATTATGTTTACTAATCAACAGAGAGGAATATTGCTGTATTGTCAAGAGACCATCAACATTTTAAAATCCAGTCATTTTCAACTGTTTAATTTTAAGACACTGTCAATTATGTATAATATACAGAACTTGTGTTCAGTATTACATACCCTAGCACTAATCTACTTCATTACTGAGGTCAACGATTGGCTATTTGCTATTTGAGTGTATCAGATTCCTTCATGATGCTTCAGGTTGGAGGTATCTGGCTATACATCAAGCCAGAGTATGAAAGAACAATGTTTCAGTGATAGCTGGTCATGATATTAGGTTAGGGTTAACGATGCATAGGGTAAACGATTGTATAATGAGGTCTCATTAATGGAATAATTTGAATAGAAAAGGGAAAATCTACTAGAAATTTATAGTTCTTTTGACTGTCCTTTTTTTTTTTTTTTTGCAATTTGTACTTTGATTGGATAGTGTGTGCGTAGTCTAATTACATTTAATTTTCCTTCCAGAGGCGCTTTATGGATTAAAAAGAGGATAGACTAAATAATCCACCTTGTTCACATTCATTACACCAGTGACAGTATTTCACATGACCTTTCACAATCATTGTTGATGATGCATTAAATATGTGTCAGCAACACGGGCTGAAAAATATAAACCCAAATGGGGATCAAATCTACAAAATGTTTCACTCGGTGTCGATCATCTGACATGACTGATCGGCTTCAGGAATCTTAAATATTATTTGTTAGTCACAACTAATATGATGTGAATGCCTAAAGTTAAACTTTATAGTAATGTATTTTTAGTTTTTAATCTTTGGAAGACAGTGGTTAGCCCTGCTAGTACATTTATACTAGCTAACCCTGACATTTTGTGCCAAAGCTGTCCAGCTTATTTAAGAGGCATAACTTCAGAATTCATGTGATATGGAGAGAAAAAAATGAAAAATGCTACTACACACTTTCACAAGATACTGTATGTCTATTAAGTAGATTCATATGAGAAATCCTGTAATTTCAATTCCTATTGCTAAACTGTTTAAAAGAGACAAGAAAACAATATAAATATGCTAAGGCCATGTAATACAAAGACCCCTACTGTGAGTAGAGCAGGTTCTGATGTAATTACTTTCAGTTCAATATTGTGCTGTTTTCATGCTTTCATTATGTACTGACCAATCACTGTTCTATTTACTACAGTTTGGAAGAGAAAGGAGAGAAAGCTCAATAAGAAAAACAGCCATGGGAAAAGCACTGCCTGACATTGAATATGGTACAGCTCATTTATACATACAGGGGGAAAAAAAGGATCTACAGTATAAGTGTAAAATGACATAGGACAATTTTATGAGTCTCATGTCAAATTGCCAATTTAGAGCATTTTGATAGACGTATTTTATGTCATAAAACAGAGCTTCATATTTTTAAAAAAGGATACTGTAAAACCAAGGTCACTAATAGACCGCAGACCACATGACCAGGGTCTTTATTGTACCATTTTCAAATGAACGTTTGTGACTAAATGACTGTTACAGATATTATTATAATTAAAACATTAAGACATTTGTGGAAAGCCATCATATTGGTCATACGCTAGGAATTCATTATTTCATTTATTTTGTGTGTGTGTGTGTGTGTATGTGTGTGTGTGTGTGTGTGTGTGTGTGTGTGTGTGTGTGTGTGTGTGTGTGTGTGTGTGTGTGTGTGTGTGTGTGTGTGTGTGTTTTAAAGAGAGGAAGAGTGCCAAATTAATCCTTGTTGGACTGTTGCCATTTTTACTAGACAAGATTCTGTGGCACTTTAGGCAAACTCTGTGGACCTTTGCATACTGGGCATGAATTCATAGACACCTTGGGCCTCTACATACAGTATTATTGTGATTCAGACCATGGAGAAATAAAATATTGAAGAAAAACATTCAGCTGTCTTTATGTCTGGTAAGTTAGTGGATAGTCTGCTACAGACACTTTTTAAAGATTGGCTGGAAATCTAGAATATTTGTGGCACAGATTGATATAACTCATGATAGATTTTGTTGCAGATTATATCAACTACCATTTCACTGGACAATACAGATTCTTTGGTATTCTAACTATGTTGGCCTTTGCATACTGGGCATGTATCCACAAACATCATGGGACTTGATATATTGATTCTTGTTAACAACAAAAAGATTGTCCAGAAATCTGTAGTACTGGTGACACAGGTCGATAGCCCCAACTATTCTCAGGTGGAAAATGTAAGATTGTTTGAGATGTAGAATGATCTTCTAAATCCATCCATCCATCTTCTATACTGCATTTCCTTTTCAGGGTCAATGGGGAACCTGGAGCCTATCCCAGGGAGCATGGGGCACAAGGCAGGGTACACCCTGGACAGGGTGCCAATCCATCCAGGACACAATCACATACACATGCATGTCTTTGGAGGGGAGAACATGCAAACTCCACACTCACAGGGTCACCATGGGAATCGACTCCTGACCCTGGAGGTGTGAGGCGAATGTGCTAACCACTAAGCCATCGTGCACCCATGCTCTCCACCAGTTACCTTGTATTTTACAGGTCAATATGCAAGAAATATTTACTATATGCTTTAAAATGAACACTACGATAGTAATATTTGTGGGATGACATTATAAATCTACACTTTGAATCTATACTCCTGTCCAGTGCTTAAGAATTCTTTGTCCCACTGGAGGAAATTTGAAAGTTTCTATGTACAGCTTTTAGAGAGGATTCCAAGTAACTCTTAACTATCCAAAGAACCCATGACAAACCATATTTTCTAAATTATTGTATTATACTTGATGGATATGGTACAACATAAGAAATGAAGTGAATAAAAACACATTTCATTCTATTTTGTATGATATGAGGTGCTGAGAGAGGATAATACTGTCATGGTCTTTGAAACAGTGGGAAAACAATGCAAAAATAATAGTCATGGAATGTTTAGCTGTACAATGCTTTTTATATTGTCTGGAGCAGAATTTCAGACCATAAATCACATTGATGAGCCCTCATTTGGAAATACTGGCTTGATCTAGATGAGATTTCTGTATGTAGCCATATTGTCTCTGCTAAAGGAATACACTGAAAAAATATACTTCCCATGAGGTGCACACTCATGTTAATGTTCTCATTAGAAAAAAGGAAGAAAAACCCATGCAGAATGGCAGGAGGCAGGAATGAGAACCTTTCACACCTTGCTTTGTACACAGTAAATCCTGCAATGACATTCAGCAAACCCACAAAACCTGAAAGAAACACGAAACACGAAAATAAACATTATCTGACAGACCTTTTCATTGATTTTTTTAAAGTAAGTAAGTTAAGCGTGAGTTAAGAAAAATAAGTAAGTTAAGAAAAATGTGTATGAGTGCGTGTTTATGTGTGCATACTATGAGTGTTTGCCTATAGGTACCATAGCTGTACATTGCCATGCAGTCTCATAATTTATATAATGATGATTATAGTGGTTAGCACGTTTGCCTCACACCATCACGGTTGGGGGTTCAAAGTTTGTTCTCCCTGTGCTATGGGGGTTTCCTCTGGATACTCCTGTTTACTCCACCAGTCAAAAGACATGCATGCTATGCTCACTGGCATGTCCAAAAATGGGTGTGTGAAAGTATATGTGATTGTGCCTTGCGATGGACTGTCACCCAGTCCAGGGTGTACCCCGCCTTGTTCCTGATGTTCCCTGGGATAGGCTCCAGGTTCCCCTTGACCCTGAAGGATAAGCGGTATAGAAGATGGATGGATGGATTGAATAATTGAGGCAATTGTTCAATGCTTAATGTGGAAGCATGTGAACTGTTCAGTATGAGCAAACAGTCAAACATCTTCTCCTCCCTTAATGTTCACTCCTATGTGCCGCCACATATAGGAAAAATGTAGTTTCCAAATGAGCAGTACTGCTTTCCTTTATCCTCTCAGCAACAAACCAACTGAAAGCAATTACAGAAACATTCCAGCCATGTGCAGAAGAGTGGGAAAGGGGCAGAGTGGGAAATTGGTGGAATGAATGAAGGCTGGAGTGTATCTGAGGTGACTGGCAGTGCAGATGGTGAGCACACCATGATCCAACTCCCCAGATAATGAGATGTCACTTTATTTCCCACAAATGCTCTCTGAGGCCGAGATTCTCCCGACTGAAGCAGGAACATCCTGGGACACAAATCTGTACAAGGATCTGCTCAGTGTCTCGATCTATCTGAAACCAATCAAATTGCCCATTCTCAAATTCTTATGTATTCCTGCAACTCATTTCAAGTCTCTGACTGCATGCATGAGTGTGTTATTTGTGGGTGAATGGGATTCTAGACTCGATATTTTGAAATAACATTTGAAGTTTAGAGAACTAAAGCATTTGAAAGTCTCATTAAAAGAAATTCTTAGTGTATTCTTTAACCAGTAAATGGTTTTTTATGCAACTTTACATTATTTACGATCTATTATAATGCAATGGAATGTCTGAAAGGAAACTTTTGCCAAGTTAAGTTGGATATTATAATCTTCAGCTGTTTTATTTCTTCTGAATTTCTTATGAATGTACAAGAAGTGTAGAAGGGGTGATTTCTAGATTTATTTTACTTTATCCTCTATCAGGACATTCTTCTGTATTGCCTGTTTATATCCATGCTACTAGTTTGCACAGAGCTCTTACCTTGACATCACTGAGCATCTTTAGGATGCCAGGCCTCCACACCCAACATCGATGCCTAACCTCACTAATGCTCTTGTGGCTAAATGAACAGAAATCCCCACAACTACACTCCAAAATCTACTGGAAATTCTTTTCTGGACATTAGTAAAACAGCAAAGGGGGACTAAATATGGAATGGGATATTCAAAAAGCACAAATGGTTGTGATGGTCAGGTGTCCACAAACCTTTGGCCATATAGTATTATATACTATAGTATTGTGATTTTAGTAAGTAATTTAAATGGTCTGCACTTATATAGCTCTTTTATCCAAAGAGCGTTACACTGTGTCTCATTCAGCCATTCACACCCTCACACACTGAACACAATGGTAGCAGAGCTGCCATGCAAGGCGCTAACTTGCCATCGGGAGCAACTTGCTGTTCAGTGTCTTGCCCAAGGACAATTCGGCATGTGGAATCATGTAGGCCAGGAATCGAACCGCCAACTCTATGATTTCTGAACAACCCACTCTACCACCTGAGCCACAGCCGCCCCTAATGTACCATATGTACCATATTAAGTAATAGACCGTGTTTCTGATAAAAGCATCATCAAAGTGGTAAATGATTTTGCTTGCAGAGACAGAACAGCTTTCTCTTTGTATTGTTTTTCACTTTCTTCCACTTTTTCTTTTCTTCCCTTTTGTTTTTATTAAATTATTAATACAGGACAGTATTGTCTGACAATTGAAACTAGCAGTGATGCAGAAAACCAATATCAATATCGAGATGCTATCATCTCATATTGCTTCAAGCCGAATGTTAATGCTTAAATGCATGATTTTTCTACGGCCTCATGTATTGATGGGAAATGATAATTTGCTGCCATTTGTCTTCACGCTGCTAGACTTCTGGATTTTGGAGCTGGATTTGTAACTGTGGGCTACAGGGTGGACTTCCTCTACAAAAGTCTCACTGTGCATGGTTTTAACTGGACCATCCACAGAGATGCAGCATTTACAGCACTACTGAGACTCTGTGTGAAATATGTTCTCAGTGTGCTCTCCTTACAAAGTTTTTGATTGAGCAAAAACCCATGCCAGGAAAATAGATCTGACAGGGATAATAATGTTTGAATTGAAGGAGATCATGCATTCTTTGTAG
Source organism: Ameiurus melas (assembly GCA_012411365.1). Taxonomy (NCBI): domain Eukaryota; kingdom Metazoa; phylum Chordata; class Actinopteri; order Siluriformes; family Ictaluridae; genus Ameiurus; species Ameiurus melas. Next base: position 14,201,362 of record CM022774.1, read on the forward strand.
AGAGGGGTCATCTTCTAACATGCCAGTCTCCACCCGGGAGACGGGACAGGTGACCTTCTGACTTGGATAAGCCTCATTTCATCTTGGGCTCAAAAGTACAATTCAGTCTTTGTCTTCTCAAGGGTTCATTTTACAGGTGACTTTGAACTCTAGATGCCCCACAGCTGACATCTCATCAATTGAACAATATTACCCTGATGACATGTGGAGATCAGGCTTGGTCACATCCCATAATGATTCAAGTAAAGTGGAACCTTATGCTGACAATATACTGAGGATGTTTGCATTGTAAAAAGTTTAGTAAAAAAAAAATTAATTCTGAATAAATACTGTATGTTCTAAGCTATTACGATGAACTCATGCAAGTAATCAGCTACTCTGCTTAACTTTTACGAGTGCTACATATTGAAATAAAGTTACATGCTGAAATATGACTATGAGCATTCTGATTTTACAGTAAGGGTTAAGAGAGAAACAGGTACTGTCAAGAGCATGACCCCTAGTTTGAGAGCATGTCAGAAAATTGTCTAAAAATTCACTATATAGCCCAAAGTATGTGGACACCTAACTATCATGCTCATTTGTGCTTGTTTAACATGCCATTCTTAAACCTAAGCATTAACATGGAGTTGGTCCCCTTTACCGCTATAACTGCCTCCATTCTTTTGGAAAGGCCTTTCAAGAGATTTATATAGAAAGCATAACAAATGAGTGCATTAATGTAAACCTTACAGCCAGCACTAATATTTGTGCTCTTACAGAAAACGAATCAACACCAAGCCTGAACTGGACATTGGGAGCACCAGGAGAATTCCCAGTGACCTGATGACTAATTTGGCTCTGCTTATTTAATCATTATTACTTTATATTATTGTCTGATGTAAGCGTGATCTTTTCCGAATTTGATATATATTTTTAAAATATAAATAATAAATCATGGGGGGGAGGGGTTTGAGGCTCCTGATTTTTTTTTAAATAAAAATTTTATTTATCTTGCTCTTTTCAGTCATACAATAGATTTTGACATACTCTGCTCCGTTTTTCTTTTCACAATTTCACAATTGGTTAGCAGCAACAAGCCGGACACTTCATCCTGAGCTGTGGTCCAGCTCCCGGTCACCATCGAACATAAAATGAATGACACCCTGATGGTGACGCTCACTTCCTGAGATAAGCACTACACCGGTATTCTGCTACACTGGGATTTTGCTCAATTGCAACAAAAAGTAAATGTTTCATTATCATTTATTAATTCATTTATTTTTTGTTTTAAAAGCTAAGATCCTAAGCTAAGCTGAGCTAATTGGCTACAGCTGCAACGGTGCTGCTTCTGTTAGTGAGCACGGGTGGCCATATTTGATGTGTGCTCACTCTTCACTTCCATTGGTAGTCGCTGCACCAAATCGCATTGTCACTGTGACTGTGTGAACGCAGCATGAATCCGCCTTGCTGCGTGTTGATCCCGACATCGCTGCGCTCAGTCTCGAGTTGCTGCTTTCGCTGAGGAAAAACATTGCTGATATTTTTTAAAAAGGAGCTCCAGGAGACTCTCTGGGATGCTCTGTCAACTATCAAGCTTGACCTGCAAGCCATGCAAACACAGCTGCTTTGTGATAAACTTGCTACCACATCGACACTGAAGGGTACTGTTGGGGAAATGGAGCATGCTCTCTCTGGTTGGACCGATGACATAGCTCAGATGAAGACTACTATCGAGTCTCTCACTGCTACCGTAGACAAGTTGGAGAATAAATGTGAGGACTTGGAGTCTAGGTCACGGCGCAATAACATTAGGATAGTGGGAGTTCCAGAGGGGCCTGACGCCTTGTTGATGGAAGTGTTTGATCTGGAGAAGGAGCTGGTTTTGGACCGGTCCCACCGAACCCTTGTGCATAAATAATAAATCATCAATCTGTTAATCTTGACTTGCAACGCTACCATTGGCCTCAGCTCTGGCGAACGGGTTCAAGCAGACATGACTGCACAGAGTGAGGATCGAGAGGAAGTGGCCCCAGGGAGCAGAGAGGGAAAGGGCACAAGAGGAAAGACCTCCAAAAAGAAGTGTAACAAAATTGTAAAGTGCTAGTCAGTCTCACCTGTAAATACTGGAGCTTTGTGTTCGCTAATTTAGCTAATCAAGTATTAACCACAGTTTCACTACAAGCAAACGTTAGCACTATATCGTCATTCAAAATATGCTGGAGGACAGCATTATCTACTGTATAGTTATAATATTAAGTAATTTAGCAGACAAATATCCAAATTTACATCCAGTACATTTAGGAAGCCCTCCAGGTTGTTATTTTAAATGTTGAAGTTACAAATACAGCAAGGGCAAACAACAACAACAACAACAACAACAACAATAACAACAAACAATTTCCCAAGCTACGAGTCATAAAAGGCACCATCATGTTTAATTAATATTAGGATTTTTCTAAATAGACATTGTCATGACGTAGTTAGTATTGTGCTAACAGATATTTAGGGAATTTAGAAAATTATGTCTTCCAATATGTAAGGTTGGAAAAAGTTTTTTCACAGAAAGGTGGAGAAAGTCAACCTGGCACTAGCTCTATGTTGTGGTCACTCTTCAGGGTCAACCTGAGATAACCGGTAGAGGTAAAATAAGATAAACTAAATATGCTTTAATATATTATGTATATATATATATATATATATATATATATATATATATATATATATATATATATATATATATATATATATATATATATATATATATATATTTTATATATATATATATATATATATTTTATATATATATATATATATATATATATATATATATATATATATATATATATAAAATAGGGTATGGATAAATCTCGGTTTTTTACTAAGAGAAATTTAGATTCTGTGCTCAAATTACATTAAGGTTAAAAAGTTGTTGTTTTCGAACAAATGTGGAGACAGTTCTGTTTATAGTAGTAGACGTGGTAAAGAAGTGACCGGTCCATGAAAAATGGCAAACAAAAGTGTCTTTTGTTTACCTTTCTTCTACTTTTAATGTACTTTTGTGAGTGAAATGTAGAGTGTTACTGGCAGCTTTGCGCTTGTGGCATTTGTTGAATGCTTGGCATACCCATGTAAGCTGATATAAATTAGGACTGCTTCATTACCTCTAGGTTGATTGTTTGTTTTATGGCATGGCCATACTGTGTGTAAAAAATTAATTTAAGAAAGAAAAAATAGGGTTCTGGGTGTGTGGGGTGACCTGGATGAGTGGGAGACTCCAGGCCTGAAATGATGTCCCAGTCCAGCCCTGATCAACACATTCTGACCAATACAATTAAACAGCTCTGTTGTACAGTATATCATTGCAAATTATAGGAGGTGAATTTCTATACAAGGAGCTGACACACATTCCCTCTGATTTCTCTTTAGTGAAAAGTGAACATCAGTAAAACAAACGCTTTAGCAACCACATTACGGATGAGGCGGTATGAACATTGTATAAAAATTTAACATTAAACTGAGATTGCATGCTCATCTTAATTGTTCTAAATCCTCTGTGACATGACTTACAAATTACAGGAAGCAAAGGTTTCAGTTGTATAATCAAGGAAAAATATTTGCCTCCTAGCAAATATGGCAAGTGAACAATTTGAAACTGCCAAACCTCTCTCAGATCAAAGCTCCCACATGCTGCTCAGAAAATGACTGCACAAGCAGACACTCGCATGGTGATGAATACTGTAGCTCGTAAGACATGAGAATTTTTCTTTATTCCTATCCACCCAGTGTGTATACAGGGTAGGAAAGAGTTTTTTGTGCTTAAGAGTTATTGGCACATCACCAATCAGTAAATCTCTGGTTTGCATTAGAGCAGCAGCAACAAATAGGGCTTTGATTGGCTGCATTGAGGAAGGAAAAACTGAGGGAGAAAGTGCATGTAACCAGCTGTAGGCCACATGAAACACTTTGGTAATGGATTAGAAGAACACACTAATTAAAATATTGTGTTTATTGGCTAGATAATATCTCCTTTGAGATGATTACTAAGTAATTACTGTATCTTTTGGGAATTTGGAAGATTATTCAAAAAGTTGAAATAAGGTTAGGCGTATTAATCTACTTTCAAATGCTCTTCTTGAGGTTTGTTTAAAAAAATCTAGGAACATTATGGATTTTTCTTTATTCTCAGCATGTTTTATCTCTTTTATCTGTCCAAACAGGGCAAGAGTCCAATCTATTGCTACCATGGACAACATCCTTTCAGAACCTAAATGGCCAGTTGTGCTTGGAAGCTGGACTGCATATAGCCCATATGGGTGCTCTCATCTTGACAAACTTGTCTGTGCTGTGAAACAAAATTATTTGGTGGTCTGGAGGTTTGCTGGAAAACTTGAAGAGAAAAGGCATCTTAGTACTGCCTGAGTGTTTGGTAGATAAACAACTATAATCTACTTATTATAATACAGACATTAACACAGTTACATGCATGTAATATACATGACCATTGGTGGTTTTAATTTAAGCATAGGTACATGCAGCACAAGATCGATAGGAAAAGTGGAGTTTTGACTAAATTTGACAATTGCAATCTATTGAGTAACATGATAATAATAATAATAATAATAATAATAATAATAATAATAATAATAATAATAATAATAATAACGATAAACGACTGAGCTACTGGTAGCATTCATCCATTACAAAAACAGCCTGAATGTACTTGGTGAACACATGTAAAACAGAACTCAGTTTTTAAAGTGGAGTTTAAATAGCCACGAATGCCTATTTATCCCAATTCTAATAAAATATCAGTTACTACATCTACTACTATAGCTAGTATGGAGGGGAAAACCTTGGCTGTAGAGCACAAAGAAAAGTTATAATTTAAGTTTTATTTGGAGGACCTGAACTGTGGAGGAGCTGACTCTGTTCTGTTTTTTGCTCTAGTCTGGGAATCCCATGTCATGATTTGCTGCCAGACACGGTTCACGGAAAAAGGGAGCAAGTGCTCTGAATCAAACATCAGCAAATAATAATAATGAAAAATCCCCCAAACACACCGCATCAGTTTACTGTTTAATCTAGTATAAAGCAAGTCCTTTGTTTCAGTTGGGGTCTGATGTTCAGGTATGGAGCTAAACAAAACACAGACTAAATGCCTCCAGCTGGACCTCAACTCTTATTAAGGTGGCTCTGTCACTGACCTCAATGACTTCCATAGTTTTGTAAGAAAGATAGCGCAACATTCAAGCAAAACCTGCATACAACTAAAGGCTTTATCCTGGCAAACCACAAGATATACACTTCCCTAGACAGTTGATTAAGACATGAGAACTCATTCTACAGAGGAATACTAAATGTCACATTTGTACATGAGTACATTGCTTGGCCCTGTGTTTAAATTGTACCATGTGTTTGCCTTCGACTGAAAGTTAGATGAATATTTTCCTTGAGTTAAATCAGGTATGAAAGTCACCGAGAGTAGTATAATCTGGGTCAGTCCATCCACTATTTCAAAACATCTAACATCAAACATCTAACAGACTTAGATATACATTATAGGCATGCATTTGTTCTACCCTACTCTGATGGAAACAGTTAGGAGAGTGGTTTGATGTGTGGATAAACATAATGAATTACTCTCCAAGGTATTATATTGAGTTACAAAATAACTGAAGTTTAGAAGAAAAGCCAGGCCTGAAGCACCACCTTCCCAGTAAGCTTCTTTATATTCTCATCTCTCTTATTCTCCACTGGTAATGAAGTTTTCACACCCACCACCTCCCTCTTGCCTTAATAATGGTAGAAATCTAAAACAGGAGAAATAATGTATTGAAGAATTTTAGAAACGTAATGTATTAAATAATTATCTGTAATTATGTTTGTGTACAAAAATGTTGGCTTACAAACGTAACTCGATATCAAGAAAATATTAGTCTTACAACATTTTATACAAAGTTTCATAGTTAAATACATTTTAAAATAAATTTATTTTAAAAGATATAGATTAGATTGTTTAAATATAAGTATATGCTGCCTAAATGTAACATATTAAGTGTTTTTTTTTAAATATTTGTTGAATTTAAAAATATTAAAGTCAATAAAGAAAAAGATGAAAGAAATAAACCATAAAATAAAAAAAATTATTCCAGTAAATATGTAGAGCCAACAGTTAATCAGGGATTCAAGGGATATATAGAAAATGTCAGTGATGGATACAATTCTTAAATGGAAAACATGAACACATCCCATAACTGTAAGTGAGAGCACAGGCCTACACTCAGACACAGTGATAAGCCTCAAAAGCCATCCATAGAAAGAGTGCTGATAAGCGTGCTTCAATTGTAATGGTAGAGACATTTATATATGCCCAGCAATGAGAAAAAGGCTTCTGATAGAGCAAAAGGAAAAATAATAATAACCGCCTGACAAGCTTCCCTATTTCTTTTCACTGCCAATGGAACGGAAAAACTCAGTGCCGTCCAGTGCATTTTCAAAAGGCAGAAAAGAGAAAGCAAGGAAAATGTAGGAGAGATGAGAATGTGAGAATGAGATCTGGCAGAGCTTAGGAGAGTGAACACAAAATTTGAGGAAAAACCACAGATAAAATGAGGGACAGGAACTCACATACAGCACCAAATGAGGTACAGAACCTCAGTGTTGTTTTTACCACTATTGCACAGAGATTCGTGCTCAAGTGCTCAATACCGAGAGCGCAGTGTAAAGCCAACACATGCTCTTAAAGTCGGAAGCTATTGATGATGCTAAGATGAAGCCCCAAAGGGGCCATATGACTTTGCAGATTGAATGTTGGATAGCGAGTTTCATTCATCAGCCTCTGAATCTTTCCGCTTGAGCTGCAGCTGAAAGAGATTATGTACATCAATTTCTAAGAAAGAATGCACTTTCTTCAATTTGTGCTTACATTTTAGACTTACATTAACAACATAATAATTAAATGGCAATGCAATGCTTAATGTTTAAATAGTTTCCTTATTATAAATCAATACCCAAACATATTAGCAACTGTCTTTCAAACCTGCTCTGTCTATATTTGTGAGATGACAATTTTGTAGTGTCCATGGAGCTAGGGTATTTATTAAGTTAAAGATAACATCCATCCATCATTGAATCAGATAATAAGCAATAAAACAGAGACAACCATCTTTTCTGCCATGGTTGCTTACATGAATGTAAAAAATGGGGCTTTGTACATGTTTAGCCTGTTTTATATATGAAATTTGTAAATTATCTAAAACTAATTTTCATTGTATTTAGTGAACCATCTAGTCCCCAAACTACTTTTCAACAGACTACCCTGTTATGAGATTGTTGCTATGGCTATATCACAGAGGATATTTTCATATGCTGTTCTTGTCATATTTAATGTAAAACACTTCCATGCCCTGTACTCATTAATTTTCTATGAAAACCATGTAATACTTTTCTTATTTTGATTTACCAGCTTGATAATGAAGGCAAGTGCAAAGAGTGCACATACATTCATCACTACTACAACAACTACTACTACTACTACTACTACTACTACTACTACTACTTAATGGGGCTGTATTCACTATGATTATGAGATGAATCCAAATGAACAGCCTGCTCTTGTGGTATTCCAGTGCTATCCATGTCGGAAGTGGCAGTACCCATGAAAATTTGCTTTGTGGTCAAATCTAGTGTAATTCAGTGTTTTCTTATTCATTTACCAACACATCTGAGGAAAATGTTGATATTCATGATGGTTTTGACTAATTTCCAGTGTCATTCACACTTTACATTGTTCATATAATAGTTGTGCAAGCTAAATTGTAAGCCCAAGTCAACAGCTAGCATATGCGTAGTGTCCATATTTCCTCACTGAGCCACAGTGTTTTTACAACTTTAACCACTTGAATAGTGTGCATATTTTGAGAAGTGAGAACTTCTCATGTGTTAGCCAATATAGCTAACCTATGCCAGCCAGTCTGAAGTGAGTACTTTTCATAGTGTAAAGTTTATTTATTCAGAGTAATGTTAGATTTCAGCAACCTTGGAGCAGCTCTGGACAAATATCTTACCAAAGCATATAGTTAAATGTAAGAACATGGTCATAAAATTAATGAAAACAACATAGAAAACACTGTTTACTGCAAATATATTTTCCACGAAGAATATGTAGAGATAGAAGGCCCAACAAAGCAACTAGTCATTGGATTAGCCATTAATAAACCCTAGGATTTCCCTTATAGGTTGTCTCTTTCCTTGCCCAGGTCAGTTTATGTACAACACATGGGAATTCAGCGACAAGATGTTAAACCTGTTGGAAATAATCTTGACATCTCGCCATGACTTATGAAATGTGCTGATATACACACTAGCACACACTATCTAATCGCTAGTGTGGCCTAAGTACTGTGCTGATTGCAGACTAAACTTGTGCCAAAGTGCTGTTTCCGACAGATTTGAGCGTGATTTCTCATCTGCTGTTTTGCTTCAGTCTGCCGTTCCCTAAGTGGAGAGCGGGTGGAATTACAGTCGTGTGCAGCAGGAGCACGGAATACAGAGACTGAGTAAAGGCAGAGTGCCTGAGAAAGGAATGCACTTCTTGCTTTGTAGCACTGAGTGCCTGGACTGTTTTCTCTTCCCTTTCAGGGAGCAAAAAACAGTAAGGAACAAATGGTAATGGTGAAAGATGGGGGTGTGGCTTCCTGGAAGACAGGCAGGCTTTTGCTTTGCTTTTCCTGGAGAATGAGTGGTATTCTCCTTCATTTCCTGTTAGCAGGTATGAAACCTACCCTGTCTGCCAACATGCAGAAACTCTTTAAAATTTCCCTTTGCTTTCTTTTTGAATGATAAGATTCAACTGGTGTGGTTCTCAAATGCATTAAACATCCATTAAACATATGTTATAGGATTTATATAGCCATGGAATGAACTCTTATGCATGTATTACATGTGTATATGAATACCAGTTCCAATCTCCATCAATATTGTTTTCTTGATCTAAACAAAATGAAAAAGTAAAGGAAGCACTTTGCTTATTTCTAAGTTGCTTTGGATAAAAGCGTCTCTAAGTGAATAAATGTAAATGTAAATGTAGGAAGCAATACATGCTGATCTTACAAGAAAAGTCATTATAGAATTTCATAATAAATAATATGGTCATGCTCTTCATTGGCACAATTGTTATGTAGTACAAAGACAGTGCTTTATAATTTGTAGAATTCTAAAACTTTTGTCATAGACACTGGTCCCATATGCGTGGGGTGGGACATTGTAACATTCCTTTGAAACACGTTTCTCTACTGAGGAAACATGTCAAAAAAGGCTGCCCTCTAGTGGGATTACTTGGAAACAACTTTTGTTACCACCTTACTGGAGGGAGAATTCTCTTTTCTGAACAAAACACAACAAAAATATAAATAAGTAAATAAAATCTGATTCCCCCTTTTTTTCTTCTTCTTGTAACAGCAAGGATAAATGAGCAGAATGACAAAATGTTTAACCTAATCTTATTATATCAAGCCACTACTTTAGTGTTTTCTAGCTATACTATTCTTGTTATACTGCCTTTTCTTTGTTCCTGTACATACTGGTCAAATTATATAAACAGTACACTTCCAGAACAGGTCCACTCAGTGAATCACTTCACACAAAGAAGCAGTAAACTAATCCTAGATTTGCATTCTGTTCTTTATCAGCAGAATTAATGTAATATTCATTTATGAAAACCTCATATGTTTGCCTCATTAGAAGCATGTATTCACTAAATGCAGCTAAATAATTTCAAAGCACAGTAAAATGTTTTGAATTTTGCTTATTGACAAATTGTTAGACACTTCCAAATGAATAAACGTCAAAGTGTGCATTAAGCAGACTTTCTGGTGGAATGAATATATTTGCACAGTGTAAGTCATGAGATGGGAGATGGGCAGTTTGTTCTTCCATTCTCATTCTACATTTTATGGAGTGCACAAGTTCAACTGTTATTCAACTGTCTATCCAGTGGTACTCTCAACAAGGAAGTAAAACTGCAGTTCTCCATTACAGACTGAATGAAAAAAAACCACATAATGGATTGGATACAAGTCTTATTATTTTTTTTTTCATGTATTCAGCCTCTTCAGAGCAGGCAATTATGCCAAATAATTTTCACATCCACTCCTTAGAAGAAAGTGTGCTAGAGAAGAAGAGGAAAACACAAGCTGTTCGATAACCTTCCCATGATGGATATGGTTTCTGGACTTAAAAGCTTATAAAATAGTTTAATTGAGAGTATACTACCCAACTCTAACCATGCAGTCAGTTTTGTGTAGGAGCAGAAGCTTCTCCATCAGTCACTGAGCACTGACTTTGGCCAGTCCATATATCAAAGCCAGAGTCAGACGTCTGGGAGTGCAATAAAGAATTACATAGTTTTCAAAAGCCCCTGCGTGACAGAGCTAACTAGTATCATAAAAGCAGACAGTGAAATAACAGGCCACCCCAGAGATGGGCATCCATGGTCACAGCACATTCTTGTCATTACTGTCAAAGTGAGCCAAAATTTCTCTCTCTGTTATTATTCTGTGATTTCCTAACTACATTGTGAAGGAGGGTTAGGGAGGGGAACTTAGCCACACTGCAGTAAAAGTACTCTGATTGTTTGCAATGGGTCACCATTAGCTATGGTTGCTGACATCAAGGTATCTACTACAGTTACAATCCCATGTGTGTCATGTGCCATTGGTGCCTAGGGATTCTTGCGAATGCAATTAAGAATGTTTACATTCTTACTGTTGAGACTGGAGGAAAAAAAAATACTAGAGAAAAAAATATAACTTTTCCATGATTCAAGGGTTGAGGAATCACTTTTAGTTTTCTTTTGAAATCATTTTGAGACATTTGCGGAATTGGTGGTCCAGCCTGGGGCCAAGCTGGATATGGATCTGAAGAAATGTTCTCTACACTGCAAAAAAACCTCATCTTAGCAAGTGGAATTATCTTGAATATAGTCAAATCGATCTAATATGTCCTATTATATGTTTACAATAAGCCAAATATATGATTACTAAGCCTATTTCTAAACATTTTACTAATTTCAAGCTTGAAATAATCTTGTTCTGTTGGCAGAGAATTATACTAATTGAAAGTGTTTTGTTCTAGAAAGAAGCAAAATACATTGAAAAAACCCAACCCAAACCACCAACAACTAAAACAAACAAACAAACAAAATTAATAGTTTCTAAGGGTATGCATAGTACTATAGCACTTAAAGGATTAATCCAGTGGTTTTCAACTATATATCATTTGCATCTCTAGTGTATGTGCAATTACCATAGATCATAAATTCAACACATTTGAAGCATCTGTTGAAGTATCTGGAAAGAACAGAGAATTTATTGATTTGAGAAACATGTAATGGAAGTCTAATGGCAGCTTTTGAACTCTGTCAAAGGTGTTTGTATACTTTTCATTGTAAATGACTATACGGTATAATGAGAAATCAAAGTTACAAACACTCTAAAAAAAAGATCTTAGGATGAGACAGACCATTAAAGCTGTGTGTATGTAGTTTTATGTAATGTCCCAACATTAGATCAATACAGTAAAAAGCAGGTATCAGGAAACAAAGGTATCAGGTGTAAATCTACATACAGTGGTGTGAAAAAGTGTTTGCCCCCTTCCTCATTTCCTGTTCCTTTGCATGTTTGTCACACTTAAGTGTTTCGGAACATCAAACCAATTTAAACAATAGTCAAGGACAACACAAGTAAACACAAAATGCAATTATGAAGGTGTTTATTATTAAAGGTGAAAAAAAAATCCAAACCATCATGGCCCTGTGTGAAAAAGTGATTGCCCCCCTTGTTAAAACATACTATAACTGTGGTTGTCCACACCTGAGTTCAATTTCTCTAGCCACACCCAGGCCTGATTATTGCCACACCTGTTCACAATCAAGGCATCACTTAAATAGGAGCTGCTTGACACAGTAAGGTCCACCAGAAGATCCTTACAAGCTACACACCCAAAGAAATTCAGGAACAATTGAGAAAGAAAGTAATTGAGATCTATCAGTCTGGAAAGGGTTATAAAGCCATTTCCAAAGCTTTGGGAATCCAGCGAACCACAGTGAGAGCCATTATCCACAAATGGCGAAGACATGGAACAGTTGTGAACTTTCCCAGGAGTGGCCGGCCGCCCAAAATTACCCCAAGAGCGCAGCGACGACTCATCCAAGAGGTCACAAAAGACCCCACAACAACGTCCAAAGAACTGCAGGCCTCACTTGCCTCAGTTAAGGTCAGCGTTCATGCCTCCACCATCAGGAAAAGACTGGGCAAAAATGGCCTGCATGGCAGAGTTCCAAGGAGAAAACCACTGCTGAGCAAAAAGAACATCAAAGCTCGTCTCAATTTCTCCACAACACATCTTGATGATCCCCAAGACTTTTGGGACAACATTCTGTGGACCGATGAGACAAAAGTGGAACTCTTTGGAAGGTGTGTGTCCAAGTATATCTGGCGTAGAAGGAACACTGCATTTCATAAAAAGAACATTATACCAACAGTAAAATATGGTGGTGGTAGTGTGATGGTCTGGGGCTGTTTTGCTGCTTCAGGACCTGGAAGACTTGCCGTGATAAAAGGAACTATGAATTCTGCTGTCTACCAAGAGATCCTGAAGGAGAATGTCCGACCATCTGTTCGTGTACTCAAGCTGAAACGAACTTGGGTTCTGCAGCAGGACAATGATCCTAAACACACCAGCAAGTCCACCACCGAATGGCTGAAGAAAAACAAAATGAAGACTTTGGAGTGGCCTAGCCAAAGTCCTGACCTGAATCCTATTGAGATGTTGTGGTATGACCTTAAAAAGGCCGTTCATGCTCGAAAACCCTCTAATGTAACTGAATTAGGACAATTCTGCAAAGATGAGTGGGCCAAAATTCCTCCAGGACGCTGTAAAAGCCTCATTGCACGTTATCGCAAACGCTTGGTTGCAGTTGTTGCTGCTAAGGGTGGCCCAACCAGTTATTAGGTTTAGGGGGCAATCACTTTTTCACACAGGGCCATGATGGTTTGGATTTTTTTTCACCTTTAATAATAAACACCTTCATTTACAAATTGCATTTTGTGTTTACTTGTGTTGTCCTTGACTATTGTTTAAATTGGTTTGATGTTCCGAAACACTTAAGTGTGACAAACATGCAAAGGAACAGGAAATGAGGAAGGGGGCAAACACTTTTTCACACCACTGTATTTACTTTGACCTATGTTGACTACCTTGGTCATTCATAACTGCAAGTATTTCCCTCTGATTAAAGTAGTCCAATCTCCAAAAGGATGAATTATAAACTTATTGACAGATCAACAACTACCCTTAAAATTCTACTATAAGTTATGTTGTTTTCTCAGCACAGGGAAAGTTGTGGACATTCTTGTCCCTTGCAATTGCACCCATGCTACAGATGGAGATTAGGCTGAAAAACACAGGATCATTCCTTTGCTCCTTCCTCTATGAAGCAAATGTTGCACATTACTCAATATTCTCTACTAAACCTTATAAAAAATAGCAATAGACAACAGACTCTTCTGAGTGCCTTTGGCACCCTTCATCAAACTTCTTTTCCAACCAAGAATTCAGCTGTCACTGATCAGGGACCGAAGTGTCATGTGTACATTGTTCTGACTGTGCTGCCTCCACTTCTAAACACTTGTTGTTTTTGTTTTAGAATACTTTTCCAGACCGTTGAAGCAGGGTCCTGCTATCCAGACAAGAACAATATGTGTTACTGAGTATTGTTCCTCAGTACAAGTGAAGCAGAACTTTTATGAAAACGTATTGTTTCCATTTCTCTGCCTCTGTCTTTCTCTTAAAACTCGCACTCTCCTATTAAAAGTGAAAATGACATCTTTTGGTTGAAATGCAATATTTAAAAAGCGGTAATATAAAGCTTACATGGCATGAAAGTTAATGAGGCACAGTGTATGTGAGGGTCTGAAGGGCAAGCAAGTGTTCATAAGAGAGAGTAGATATGATAGAGTGGACAGGATGCTTAGCACCAGATAGACCAAACAATCCCAGGTGTCAGTCATAGTGACTGTAGAGCAGTTATATAACTCACTCTCTAAAACAGCTGTGTGACTTCCTTACCCCACAACATGAAACCTACAACACAGTGACCAGGAAACAAACACACACACACACACACACACACACACACACACACACACACACACGCACACACATGCACATGAAGATCTAAGCTTGTCAAAATAGCACAACTCAGTTAATGCTACTGAGTTTACAACAAAATTGGAGATTTGTCAGCCTTCCAAAAACCTTTGTAGAAATAAGGTAAGTAAATTTAAAAATATATTCATTTTAAACCCATGACTACATTTAGAAATAAGAAAATATTCATAAATATTAACAAGAGAGAATGATGTAAAATGCTGAATTAGTGTTAATCAGCTGAACATTACTCTGTGCCTAGTGTTAACAGTACAATGAGAATTAGAGAATTATGTGGTCTTATGACTGAGAAATAAAGCCCACTGTTTTCTCTACTGCCCTTGGCTTCAGACTCACTGGCTTTCAGCAACGTGATATGAGAAACAATTTCAAAGATGACATGCAGCTGTCTATGGAAGCAGGCAAAGTAAAGTTTCAGATGTGCAATTACCTTGCTCTTCTGCTTGAGGAAGAAGTTCAGGGATATCTCAGGATCTCAGACAGGTACTTTCTGCAGGTATGTTATGTTCTGCTCACGATCTTGAAAAACACAGCAGATGCGATGAAAGAAATAAATGAAATGTTTGTGGATTATCTCAGAACTTCAAGATTCATTCAGATATTGATCTTTAACATAAAAAATCAGGAGGAAAAAAAATCTTTATGGACTTCTTTTTGTTCGCTTCTGTCTCTGGAGAAAATTTAAGTCCAAGCGAAGAAGAAAAATGTCCTTGCAAAGCTGTCTCCCAGTTGACTAGAAGTAGATTTCAGACACACCTTCTGAATGACTGTGCTTTCACTCACGGGTGTGAAGGAGGAGGGAAAGAGAGCGCGAGGGGAGGAAAGTGCAGGAGAGAGGAAGCGTGAGGCAGGGTGCTTGGCTTGGCTCTGACCACTCTCGATACACACTCGTACTGGGCTTTTAACTAGGGGCAAAGCACCTGGAAGCTCCACTCTCCTTGGCTCTTGTCTCAATCCCCCTCTCAATAACTCTCTTAGTATTTTTTTCCACTGAGAGAGACAGGGTGTTTCTCTGGTTCCTTCCATACAAAAGACATGTGTCTGTTTCCAGGCAAAAGGGAGGTAGGAGGGGAGACTGTAGAATGGGATGGGGTAGCCAGTGGAGAGGGATGGATTTGAAATTTGGCCCCCTCTCATCCATCAGACACCACAGTTCCGCGAATTCCCTCTTAATATTTGCCTTATTTTCCCCACCTCCAACAGAAACACATGTAAACCATTTCATAGTTTCACCAATAAATATTTTCATTCATATTATGTGAAAGACTATGGGATGGCTCCTACCATGTAATTTTCATCTTGAAGTTCCTTCAACAAACAGTTTAATGCAGTCTCACTTGGACATACCAACGTGTAACAGATATAGTTTGTAAAGCAATTTCTATATGAACTTCGGCACAGTAGAATTCAGTGTTGTTGTTTTTTAACTACATTTCTTTCCACTGTTCCTTCTTATTTCTTCAGGAGAATGTATTTAAACCTATCACGACTTTCTGCAGCCCAATTAGACTGTTCTAATTCACTTTTTAAAATTACAAATTGTTAAACAACATACCTTAAATGAATACCATATGTAACCAGCAGCAAAACCATAAATAATGAGAAGCATTAGCCTACATTGAACAAATACAAAGATTTCTGTTTATATTGATGATGATGATGATTATTATGGAAACATCCTGTTCTTTCTACTGACATTTGGAATTGAACAAGGTGTGTCAAAGCAAAGTGTAAAACACACTATTAATGACATATTAATTCATGGAAGACTATCTTCTTGCAATTGACTTTATGCAGTCCAATTTACACAATTTCCCAGGTTTTTCTTAGACAATGAACTCAATGAACACATTCAGAGCCAATTCTTTTGTCAGTTCATACCTGAAGATATTAAACAATGAGAAATAGCACCCTTATCATCATATCCTATTATATACCCTACAATTAAATCTTAGCTCACATTAAAAATTTAGCTATTTGAGGCCGTGGCAAAAGACCGATAGGGCTTTGGATCATGCCAGAGCAGACTTCAGCAACAAGTGGGTTATTGTGCTCAATAGGAGCCACTGCTGGGAGCTGCAACTGGATGCCTTCCATCCATGCAGCCATGGTTGGATATCAGATGGGTTATCAGATGCTTATCTAAGTGTATGTTTCATGTAAGCATTGGATCAGGCAATAAACAGGCATGTGGATAATCTCCATCATACTTACATGCACTGTGTTGTAGTAGTGGACCTTGAAAGCACAAATTGGTGTATTCCAGGTTAAAGAAAAGACCAATTTGTACTTGGTCTGTGTGGGCTGAAATCTGGCAGATTTCTGAATCTGATAGTAGCAGAGTAATTGCCAGAGAAAATGACCAAAAGATCTGAAATAAAGGGAGATTAATGTTTTTTTAACCCGAATCTATAAAATCACCTATAAAGTGGGGAGACTAAAAAAGGTAAAAAATCAAATACTAATATTGGAGAAGCACATGGTTCCATTACAATTTTGTTACTGTCCACAATTTGGCCCAATATAGGCCTGTTGTGAACAAAAAAGTGATACCATGAATTCAAAGTAAGAATTTTAATCTGAACTACAGAACCTTGTAGACTTAATCATTTAATAATTGGTGTTTGATGTAATATAAATATAGCTAAATTCAAGCTTTGGTAAAACCTATATGAAATAATGGCTGTATTGTGTAGCGCCACTAGATTACTAGAGAGTAATATTTTCTGCACTATGCAATATATTTTGATAATGACAAGAAAAAACATTTGAAAATAGGAAATCGGAAATAGGAAAAATCGGGAATAATGTTGTCCTCAGGAAAATATAAGGTAAGCTGTGAAGAAATCCAGGTACGCAGGAAGGAAAAACTTTCAGCTAGACAGTGTGCTAAAACAATTGCAAATGAGCATTTTGCCACTCAGTTAGTAAAACTACATACAGATGCTAAATTAAGAAAATGTTTATGCCACACATACATCCCATGATCCCACCGGGGCCATGTGTGTGCGGAGTTTTCATGTTCTCCCAGTGCTGCAGGGGTTCCTCCGGGTACTCCGGTTTTCTTCCCCCAGTCCAAATACATGCATGGTAGGCTGATTCACATGTCTAAAGTGTCCGTAGTGTGTGAATGGGTGTGTGAGTGTGTGTGTGATTCTGTGCCCTGCGATGGACTGTCCAGGGTGTACCCTGCCTTGTGCCCGATGCTCCCTTGGATAGGCTCCATGTTCCCTGTGACCCTGAAAAGGAGTAAGCGGTAGAAGATGGATGGATAGATGAATACAAAACCATGAATTTTTCTCATAATTTCATAATTTGCATGTATTTAGAAACATGTATACTACAGTTCTGCTCCTACCTAGAATTCACATTGGATGTGTCATGTAAAAGTATGTCTGAGTAGTGTAAATAGCCTTCTGTGCCCTTTATTCTGTACCATTTCATCTGCAGCATTTATGCTCATTATGTGTCAATGGTATGCCAGAACAGTTTATTTTATTGAGAAAACTAACACCTAATACACAAGAGTGTGAACAGAACATGCAGAGAGGGATATCAAAGTTGGATCAGCTGTTGGATTACATTACAGCTCACTTCAAATGTGGAATGAGACAGTAGGACAGTAAACAAACCCCATATCAGGATAGAGCTCTTGTTTTTACTTGTCTAAGCGTTGCACAGAACTGTGTGAATTGAAATTGGGTTGGGTAAAACAGTAGCATCCATTGTATGGGACACATATAAGGCATGTATTTAAAAAAAAAACATTTTATTTTCATTTCTAATTTCACAACTGAATTTAAGATGTCACATTTCATGACCCATGTTAGGCCCATTAAATTTAGTTTTGTGACTGGAGTTAAAACTGAAATGCTATGACTGAACCGTAAATGATTTTCCAAAACTATTTTTTTTGGACATGGACATGGATCAAGGGGACATGGTGGCTTAGTAGTTAGCACTCGCATCTTCGAGGTTGAGGGTTTGAATCCTGCCTCTATTCTGTTCTGGGGTTTCCTCCGGGTACTTCGTTTTCCTCCCCCAGTCCAAAGATTATATGCATTATAGACTGACTGGCATTTCCAAATTGTCAATAGTTTGTGAAATGTGAATGTGTGCGTGTGGTTGTGCCCTGCGATGAATTGGTACTCTGTACAGGGTGTCCCCCTGGGATAGACTCCAGAGCCCCAGGTCAATGGATGGATGGACATAGATCACACATTCTCCTTTTATCTTATGATGTGCTGTTATCTTGTTATAGAATATTTTTATGGTGACGTAAAGTCGACCATGCCTTGTCCAGCACTACTTCCCAATTAAAATTTCTGTATTTTCCTGATTAAAAATATATATCATGTATCATAATTTTTCCTCAGTGGGACACAAATAATGATTACCTGCAGTAAAAAAAAATGATAACGTGTACTACAAGAGAAAAAGTAGATTTAAAATTTATAGCAAAATAAAAGATATGGGCAACAGGGTTCCTTCCTTTTAAAGAAACATGAATAGAGTTTAGGATTCTGGAGCAGAGCAGTTAAGATTTAAGTAGTCAAGCATTGTTTACTAAACTTCCAATTGTTAATAATTGGACTAATTAAAGAAAAAAAAAACATGTTTTTTAAAATCTTTTTTTCCCCATAAAATAAGATTTATGGGAATCGAAACATGCATTAGAATAAAACCCTTACAGACAGATTTTATATATAAAAAAAGAGTATAGTTTGAGTAGGCATCATCTGGTGATGTCATCAATAGAGGTCCTGTGTACAGCTATTTGAGTGCCAATTTCTGGTTTGCTACTCACACCCATGAGCCTGGGTGTTTCTTTACACAACTCATGGAAGTGGCATGGGGTTCAGAAGCAGGGGCCGCCTGCCACCAGACCTTTTTCAGAGACCTCTTGAGACTGCTGCCTACCTCACCCACTCCACCCCAGCTTTACAAGGTGAAACACTCCCTTAGAAAAACCATCTGGTAATAACATCTACCCTTCCCCCTTATTAACATTCTATGGTCAATGTACAAAAAATAAACAGCAATCACATATCTGAATGCTATACCATTGCATCACAGAGCCTGTTTTTTCCCTTTAGCTGCCTGTCAGGAGCCAAAAATAAGCTCTAACACCTGCATTAGGTGGCACCCCACCCATGATCAACTTAGTTGACTCAGAGCTTGCGTCTATGCATGTGCATGAATGAAAAAAGGCCTCACTATGTGCTTGTTAATGTGTTCCGGGTGGCCCTGAATACAGCCAATAAGAGCTTGATGAGGATCATGCGTAGAACTAAAAAAATGAGAGCTCCCACTGCTATGCCACTAGAGGCAACCAACAACCACTAAATACCTCATAGATATGAGCTGTACAGAAGCAATATTAAATGTCAAAAGAATAGAAGCTTTTCAGAAGTTTTATTAGTAGAATTTTTTTAGTAGACCTTAGACAAAAGTAACTGAATACTATAGGTAAAATGCTCTCAAAATGAAATGCTCTCATCTTTCTACTATAGGCCCTGTTTATATTCGACTATTTAATAGTGATATTTTATTCAGCTGATCCAGGCCAAACTTTGTCTTCTCTAACCTTCCAATGGAATGTTTGGGGGTGGCACAGCAGGTTGTGCTGTTACTCATAGCGCCAGGATCCCTGGTTTGATCCTAGGCTTAGGTTACTGTCTGTGTGGAGGTTCGCATGGGTTTTCTCATACTGCCCAAAAATATGCACTTAGGTGGATTGGCTATGATAAACTGTCTGTAGGTGTGAACATGTGAATGTGTGTACCTGAACTGGCATCCCTTTTGTGGTGAATTCTCACATCTTTCACCTAGTGTTCCCAGGGATAGGCTTGAGATGATCTGCAACCCTGACTAGAATAAAACAGTTACTGAAAATGAATGATGCTGGTAGTGGTGGCAGGTGGTACTCATGGCAGCTGCTGAAATTTATTAGACATTCTCTGCATGTGACCAAAAGCGTGTCCAACCTAGCCTAACCTGGAATGGCAAAATGGGGAGAAGTCTCTTCTGACAGGATCTTCTGACCTGTATGACTACCTTAGATAACAACTAATGGAGGAATGTTCCTTTGCAAGGATCTTAGAAATAATAAGACAGCAGAGGCTTACATAGTAATGATAATATTACATAGTTGTATTTATTGATATAAAATCACAGACTCAATATGATGATAGATATCCATGAGCAAAGGTTTATTAGAGAAATATTCCAGCAAAAGTGCCAAAATGCAGTTTAAAAACACAATAAGAATATATAAGTCCAAAACAGGTATCACAATACAAAAACAATCTGAGAGTAAGGACCAAGAGAGCGGTCCACGGTCACGATCAAATAATAAATCTTTATGTGAAAGGAAATGTAGATAAGGATTTACAGATCCAAGTGGCAAGACTTGAATTGAAGTCATACACACACACACAGAGACACACACACACACACACACACACACCAATCAAATTTCACACTTGAAATTGTCTTGTTCTGTTGGCAGACAATTTTGCTTCTTTCTATAAATAATTATTGAAATAAGCAATGTTATGTATGTTAAAAGAACAGAACAATTTCAAACCTGAAGCTAGTATAAGTTATTTAGAAATACACTTAATAGTTTGTCTTTTGCTAATTTCATAATAAGAAATACATAAATTCTAGATATTTTCACTTGATAAGATAATTTGCATATAAACTGTGGTAACTGTTGGTATTTGGGGGGGACTGCAGGTGTTATCCAGATGTTTGATTATAGGGAAATGGTGTGACAGGATGATTACAATCAACTGTGCTGAGAGCTCCGCTATGATATTCATGTCAACGACCTGAACTGAGTGGTGTGTGATTTTACTGGCAGCGTACTGTTCCAGGAACAATGCCTGCTCTAACCCCCCATCTTCCATCTCACTGGTACTACAGTGCACATTTTTCTTACCCCCAGTTTCTTCTCATTAGGACCACCAAACATCTGGGACAGTACATCTGCTTTTCCATTTCTGGCTCTGGGGTAATAAGTCAGTTTGATATGAAAGCATGCAAAGAAGAAAGCCCATTGCACTTGCCTTGTGTTTAGTCACTTGGCATTCCTGAAATATTCCAAATTTCTTTGGTCCATAAGGATAGGAAAGAGATGCACTGCGCCCTCTAGCCACTGTCTCCATTTTTTCATTATTGGCTGCTTTAATGGCCAATATTTCATGGTTTCCTACATCATCATCATTCTTCTTTGTTCATGAGAATAATAGGTGCACTGGGTGAAGTTTTTCTGGATTTCCATGCTGTTGTGACAGAATGGTTTGAATTTTATACTATTATTTACTTGCTTGCATGATAAAGGCATTGGGATGTTTAAGAAGAGGGCATTGCTTGAGTTTTAAATCTTATTTCTTTGGTTTACCATTTTTGGAAAGATTTGGCAGACACTACACAGTGTTAAAGCTTTGTATAGACTGACTGTGATACCCCAAACCTTCTGGTGTTCCTTGATGGTATTAGGCTTGGTTCAGTTTTATGAATATTTTGTCAAAATCCATCTGTAAACACTGGCTTACCAGGAATTCCTTGTCGCCAAGAAATGAAACACTGGTTATATGAACATCATTCCCTTGTATTGTGAACAACCAACCAATAGGCATATCCCTGAGGACTTCATTCATAAACTTCATAATTCATAAACTGCTGAACCACCCAGGGGGTGTTAACCAGCATGTATAACATCACCCAATATTATCTAATTTAGTATCTGATATGTATCATCTCCAAAATCAAGTTGTGCTGACCAAATCTAAAATTACTCAAAGTACTTGTGTACTTGTAGCTTGAAGCTTTATTATTATTATTATTATTATTATTATTTTTATTTATTTATTTATTTATTTATTTATTTTTTTTTTTTTTTACTTTTGTGACTATCTGCCCCTATGGAGATCCAATCATGCCACCGTTGGATCAACCAGGTAACACCACTTTATACCGATATACAGTGCATCCAGAAAGTATTCACAGCGCTTCACTTTTTCCACATTATTTTACAACCTTATTCCAAAATGGATTAAATTAATTATTTTACTCAAATTTCTTCAAACAATACCCCATAATTACAATGTGAAAGAAGTCCAATTCCTTGGACTTCATGGCTTGGTTTGTGCTCTGACATGCATTGTTAACTGTGGGACCTTATATAGACAGGTGTGTGCCTTTCAAAATCATGTCCAATCAACTGAATTTACCACAGGTGGACTCCAGTCAAGTTGTAGAATTTTGGCAAAGGCTGTGAATACTTATGTACATGTGCTTTTTTTGTTTTTAATTTTTAATAAATTTGCAAAGATTTCAAACAAACTTCTTTCAAGTTGACATTACGGGGTATTGTTTGTAGAATTCTGAGGAAAATAATGAACTTAATCCATTTTGGAAAAAGGCTGTAACATAAAAAAATGCGGAAAAGTTTAAGTGCTCTGAATACTTTCCGGATGCACTGTACCTTCCAGCCACATCTGTACATCCACAGACATCAAAGCCATCAGGAAGAGTCCAGAGCAAACTTTCCCTGTACAAATATGTAGGTTTCCTTCATAATGAGGTTATTTCATTATTTATTATGAATTAAGTACATTCCAGTACAGTCAAACTTGTATTGCTGTACTTAATTCAATATAAACCATATTTCCAGGGTGAGCGGAGAAATAGTTTATCTCCAGAATGCCTAGACCATTGCTTCTAGTTCCAGTTCATTTCTACCTCATAAAACATCCAACAGGTCGATGTCTCATGATAATACATTTTGGCAGGATCATGAAAACTTTTTTTTAAAGGGCTTCATAAGTTCATTGAATCTATTGAAAAAAACCCTGTTGTTCATGTCACTGTGTGTGCATCACACCTATGACGTGAATCTGTGGGACAAATTCTATGGTAAATATGTTAGGATGGCATTGTAAAGCCTGGGTTTTGTCTTATTAGAAATATTTCTGAGAAGTACCTAAAAATAATCTTGAAATTAAAACAGTGCCTTGAGCATTCATGAATATTCCTAACAGTGGGAGGAAAGAGTGAGATAATAAACAGCAAGGAATAATAAATCAAACCTTTCTAGTCTGTAGTTTGTTCATATGAAATGGTGGCATGCTTTGACTGACGTATGATTGTTGCACTTTTTTGCTGTGGCCTTATCTGAAGATAATTATACAGAATTTCACCATGTAATAGAAAATTGTGTACTATTACATAATTTACTATTTTTCATTTTACTCTGAACTTGTTTAAAGTGGAACACCAGAGTGAACCTATCCTGTATTTGGTATTGAATGGAAAGTCACTGATCCAAAAATAGTCCCATTGGCATTTACTTAAAAACTGAGAAACTGGCTTCGTTTTTGGCCTAGAATTGCTGTCGTTGCATTTTATAAACACATTCAACACTATGTTTTTAATCCTTCAGAAATTAATGTTGATAAAATGATACAATGTAGGGTATTTCCATCTCCCAATGAGAAATACATAGATTATATAGCCTGGAAAGCTAATATAAATTGTTGGTGAACTGGAATCTAGCAGAAAATGTCTTTATTCATAAATAGCTGTTCCTGTATAATCGAAAAAGTGAAGAAATAAATGCATGTATTGTTGACAGTCTATAGATAATCTATGAAACATCATTTGCTATAAAGTGGACCATGCAGAAAAAAGCTAATAATCTACAGTACATACATATTTTATACCAAACATTTATACCCACAAACTGTTTTTGTGTTAACATGTTAATAAGCTGGTTGATAACAGTAATGTGACAGGTTGATGTCATTCTATGTTTTGTGACTTCAAATTGTCTACATTGGACTATCCATATAAAGTAAATAAATTAAAATGTTCATACATTCATTTAAACAATGTTGTCCTGGTCAGGGTGGTGGTAGATTCGGGACCTCAGGAACACTGGGAAAAAGGTGGGGAAACACCCTGGGTGTGATGCAAGACAATTGCAGGGCATCATGCGCATGCACATTCACACACTCCTTCATACCTACTGTAGGGGCAGTTCAGAGCAACCTTGTTGTCATGAGGTAGGTGGAAACTAGAGAACCCCGAAGGAACCCACATGGACACAGTGAGAAAATGTAGATGTACAGAAGCTCCACGAAGCTCAGAATTTAACTGGAAACCTTGGAACTTTTAGTCAGCAATGCTCGTATTAATATATGATAAATGTAAATTTATTTTATACTTATTTTTTGATAAAGATAGAGCAACCTCAGTAATGTACAGGTATGTTTAATTAATTCAATTATCTTTTAATAGACATACTACAGTATAACCTGGATGTCAAGATGTACAGTATGTAGACAGCACTGGCTCCAAAACAGTCCTCACCTACACCTGACCACCGACAGACAGCAGCTCCCTCTGTGACGCTCAGACATATTCATCAGAGTCCATCAGCAGAGTGAAATAGCGGACTGCTGTGGAAGGTCAGCATTCAGACTGCTATCCTGTTGTAGTTTTATTCAGGAAAAGGCAGCTGTCCCTGATCTCTCTCGCTGGCTAACACCTGGTAGGAGTTAGAGAACTTCTAAATGTAAATGAGATGTTACAGTAGCTGCGAGGTATTTCTAATGTTGAATTGAGCAAACTTAAGTTGGTATGTGAGGAAAGAGAAAAGTTCAGTAAAAAATTTCATAAGTGACAACAAAATATAAATTTTTACACAAACCCATTTCATGTTATTAACATATGGCAGCATGGTGGCATGGTGGATAGCGATGCTGTTTCACAGCTCTAGGATCTCTGGTTCGATGACAAACTCAGTATACTGTCCGTGTGGAGATTTGCATGCTTTCCCTGTGTTCAGCTGGGTTGCCTCCCACCTCTCAAAAAATGCTGATGGGTGGACTGACTGTGTTAAATTAACCCAAGTGTGTGCACAGTGCTGTTTGATGGAGTGGAACCCATTCAGGCTGTATTCCTGCCTTACTTCCAGTGTTCTCAGGATTGGCTCCGGATCTACTTGGAAATTTCTACATACTTATGTAGTAATATCCCTTATGTCCCTTACAAAAACATAATTACAGTGAGGGAAAGAAGTTTTTGATCCCCTGCTGATTTTGTACAAACGTACAAAATCAGCAGGGGATCAAATACTTCTTTCCCACTGACAAAGAAATGATCAGTCTAAAATTTTAATGGTAGGTTTATTTGAACAGTGAGAGACAGAATAACAACAAAAAAAAATCCAGAAAAACACGTCAAAAATGTTATAAATTGATTTGCATTTTAATGAGGGTAACATGCTACCATTGAACTGGTGTGGTAATCAGTGCAGTACTAGCCCCATGCCCCATCATTTATATATTTTATGAGATTGAGAATGGTCAGGAAAGAGAGTTGAAGACCAGATACTAGTGAGCAATAATATATTTTAAATTAAGTTAAATAAAATGAATTAAAGTCTATCATGCTAAATTGCATGAAATATGTGCTTGTGCAAAGTATACCTTAGATGTCTTGATGTTGATCTCATTTAAGATGGCATATGGTTCATTCACATCTGTTTGTTCACATTCAAATGATTCAGTTCAGTTTCACTATGCCATTATTTCTGCATTACCAGTGAAACATTTAACCACAATTACATTTTATGAAAGTAGCCCAGACTTCTTTCAGTTCATACTAGACTGCTTCAAAAACAAACAATTATTCAGTTAATAAGGAATGCACCAGAGAACAGATGGAAAATCTATTGTGACGTAAAACATTCCCTTTGGGAAATACTGTCTGATTAGACAATTTATTCAAATGGCTTACTTTTTCTGACAGAAATACAAAGTGAGCTGGAGGTAGAAACATGTTCACATAAAAAAACATCACATAAAACACACTGTCAACATTTTTTGTTCATAACATAAAGTTATGTGAATGTGTGAAAGAAATGTCAATGGCCAGCATATTGTGTGAGGAGATCTGGACTGCCACTGACGTAGAAGCAGACATTGAAAATAACAAGTTGTCTACTACAAGAAAGTCTGAAGCTGTAAACCACACACAAAGAATACCCTGTCGCCAGAGAGCCATTAATAGCAGAGAGAGACATGCCAGAAAAATAAAGCTATCTAACACTGCACAAACACACGTCTGAAAAAAATCTTTGGACCACACATGATGGTGGCAAATGTGCAAATGAACCCAAGAGAGAATTCTTGGCTCTCAGTTTTTAAACCTCTCTGTTCAGTGACAAGTTAAAAGTTGCTTAGAAAGTTGGTGAAAACTGGGATAATATTGTATGACATGGTTTCCTTAAACAAATCACATCTAACGTTCATGAGAAGTGTTACTTGCTTCAGGTTGAGAGTTTTAAGTTCAGTATTGGAGATATGTAGCTTTTGACTATTAAAATACAGGTTTTAGTTAATATGTCCCAAGTATATGATCATGTCATAATCATTAAGTGTTTACATGACAAAAATATTAATGAAGCATAGTGCGTATTTAGACATTCTGTCATGATCACTTGGCATTTGCTGCAATGTACAGCAAATGGCAAGGCATTTTTCAAAGACACAAAAATAGTTTTTTTAATTGACCGGTGGAATCAATGCTAATATACAGAAGAGTGTCAATATAAAAATCAACATAAAGTGTCTTAGTGCAGGCTTGGGTCAAACTTGATACCAGAACCACTCCAATATGCCTTGGTCTAGATTCTAGTACTGGAGAGCACCTGGAGAGGAACAGTACTGGAGAGATGAACACCATTCTTCAACCTCAGCTGGTGTTTTGATACTGTTGGTGATAGAGTTGTCTAACACATGGCTCCAAAAGACAAGTTAATGCAAAAATACCTCCCACAACATCACATAGCCAATGGACACTCTCACTGTAGAGGTCACTCATTAAAGGTATACCAATCTCTCCTCTGCTTGGCAAGAATATGGTGAAGGAGACCTATCTGACCATCTCTCCATCCATTTTCTGTACAGCTTATCCTACACAGGGTCACGGGGAGCCTGGAGCCTATCCCAGGGGACTTGGGGCACACAGCGGAGGACACCCTGAACTGTGCACATACCCATTGCAGGGAACATCCTATCTTCCCATTAGGGACCATTTCTTTTTTAATGTGTGTGTGTGTGTGTGTGTGTGTGTGTGTGTGTGTGTGTATATATATATATATATATATAACACACATAGCATAAGATATACTGAAGGTCAGATCAGTATTTCAACATACAGCTTTACTGTAGCCATGCATGCTCTCAGAATTCCTGCATTTGTAGTAAATTGTAACCTACATGAGTATTTACATCTACTTGGTTAGCTCTAATGTTGTGTACATTTAATCAGTTTGTAACAGACACATGTAAGATTTATATATAGAATTTTTGTCTAGGGTGTATAGTTTTTAAGAATCTAAACAAAAAGTAAAAACTATTATAATTCCCTCCCTACTAACACTGGTAAGCAATATTAATGAGTTAACAGGCCCTATGTTGTTTATCAACTTGAATCTTTTTCAAGTTGAATTATGTGTATGCTTCTTAAATTGGAGCGAATTTTGCCATACAAAAGTAAGACTGAAAAGTCCCATGCAGTTTTAGTGATCCTCACAGTATGTTCTTGTCTCTCTAACATTTAAAATCATCAGCAACTTAACACTGAAAAGTACAAGAAAGCCTTAGTATTTTTCCTTTCCTCAATCCACAACATATTCCTTTCTGAGTCGATCTGAGCAATAGCCCAATCACTGGCCGGCATTCTTCTCCAAACCGTTCACATGGAACTAGTTAGAACAAAATTCCTTCCATGAAGAAAATATCTGGCACAAATTTAATGCAAAATCATAAATGGGAGGTCTCATCATATCCTGTCTCATTTTCACCCATTTTATGTCTTCCTTTCTTCTTGTGTTTTTGACTTCTGTACAAAGGGAAAGGGAGTCCTCTAAGGCATCTCCTTTTTCAATAAAGGAACAAATGATTTTGGTTTCTATTTGGCAAAGACAGAATGGGATTTACTCTTTCTGTGTGGATGGATCTAAAGGACAGTCTTAGAAAAGTCTTTCTTGTATTTTTGTGTTGTTTATTTTGGCAGGCAAGTCTGTGTCTGTAAATGCTCTGTAAATGTGCACACATCAACAGTCCACATCTGCTCATATGTTAAATAAATATGTTAAAAGAAGCAATATGCTGAATCAAACAGTCATCTATTAGAAAACAAACTTGTTGAATTTTGGATTGACATTGACTTTTT
The DNA here is from genome assembly GCA_012411365.1 of Ameiurus melas. Classification (NCBI taxonomy): domain Eukaryota; kingdom Metazoa; phylum Chordata; class Actinopteri; order Siluriformes; family Ictaluridae; genus Ameiurus; species Ameiurus melas. The sequence continues at coordinate 14,229,826 of CM022774.1, forward strand.
TCCTGACTAAACAAATCCACTGATGGTAGACCTGAGATGCCACTTCCATATTAACCACAATATATAACATGTCACTATAAAATAATACCACATCACCTACTGTATACTAGATGTAATTATTGGTTTAATTACAAACCTTTTTACCCAGCTGATCTCATACACGGCAAAATGTATTGAAGTAAACAGATCATTTTCCAGTCTTACACAATGCAGAGAGGTTTGTTTCTTCAATAATGCTGTTACACTGTAAGTCAAAGAATATATCTGCACACTGGATGTAGAGGCACAGTCTGATTGATGGAAAACTGGAAAGCATTAGCCTATGACATATAACATACTTTACTGTACAATGAAGGATAAATAATACTAAAGCTGGTAATAGAAAATTACCAGCTCTTAGCTAAGAGCATACCTTTAAAAGGGGGGATGACACTCCATCTTGGATAAAAATCTAACTTTCATATAGCTTTGTGAATATCTACATACTACACATTGATACTTCACTTTCCGCAACAGTTACTATATTGATATATCCATTCATAGTTTGTTTCCAATTTGGCTTGGCCCATCTTTTGGTTCTTTTATGAATCCTCCCAATCCAGCATGCCAAGCTCAATTTGAACCCCCTCCAGTGCCACTGACCATGACCTATTTCACCACAAATGAAGACGAAAGTCAGCAAGAGACCTAATTAAGTTCACAGCAAGTCTTGATTAGGGTGGGCGCAATAATGATTCTAACAATTACCAATCAATGACATGAGCAAACAAACCACTAGTTTCCCATGATCTTATTTTACACAAGTAATCGCAAGTTGGTTGCTAGAGAGAAGACTCTGAACTTCCTTTCATAAACAAAATTTTCATCCACCTTTATACCAGTTAGTCTGCCAGGTCTTTGGGCTCTTTGGTATGATATAAATGCAGTAGTTCTAAACATACTCTTCTCCTCCAGTGAATACAAGAAGACTATTTATTATTGACTACAACATACTGAAAAATTGTCACATATACAATTTTGCTTAATATTTATTTTAAAATTATCCAAAAAATTACAGCCAGTTGGAGAAGTTCATTTGTATAATAGTTTTGCTTGATTTAATTTGATTATATTTACAATACATAGAGTGTATTTCATGAAATCCCTTTTTTGTGTCCAATAAAGTACATAGAAATTCTAGAAAAATCCATAACCTAAGAACTTATAACAAATGCATTTAGATTCAGTAAACAGTAATCATTACGTCAGTAAAAATGTAACATTTTTACTCTCTGGGTGGGAGGGGTGCTCTCTTCTGTGTCAATCACATTGTATTCAAGGCAATCATGGGGGACTTTGAGCTCATGCATGTGGAAGAGGGTAGATAGCACTTTCCTCCGAGTGTGTTACGCTGCCCTGTGGCGAAGTTGGCTTCATCTGTCTTGGAGAAAGCATGTGGTAGTCCTCATCCACCCTAGTTGGCAGCTGTTGTGTGATAGGAGAGATTTAGCAAGTGGTGGGAATTTGGCAAATTGGGAGAAAATGGGGGAACATTGTGGATGTAGTAAAAATTAAGCACAGTATAAGTTTCTCGAGAAACAGGACATTTCTGACAAAATCCTTTCTCAGCTGTGTAAGCAAAGTGCTGCTGACACTGTAGAAGCTGATATATTGTGGAAAAGAATAGATATGAAACATCTTATCCCATTCAAAATGCATCATTTTAAATTTAAGGGAGATTATCACAAGACAGTTAGTAGTCTCACTACTAACTCTTTCTTTTTTTAATCATAGAATTTTTATTGGAAATTTGCATTTTTAACATCATAACACATAACACCACACCCAACAATCCCCTACAAAACAACCACAGCCAAAACAAACAAAAAAAAGAGGGGGGGAGTTATAAATTTTAATTAATAAAATAAATAAATAATTAAACAAATAAAAAAAATAAAATAAAAAAAGGTAAGATGGTTAGTGTTCCCCGTCTACCTCTCCTCAATCTACCTATGGGCTCTATGGACAACCTTAAATTGTATGAAACTAAGTCTAACATGGGACGTGGTGGTTCGTATATTATCTAACACTCTGCCCCAGTAATCATCCTCAAGCTCCAGGCCCAATTCCTCTTCCCAAGCACTTATAGTTTTGATATTGTAAGAATCGTCCTGTGACCAGATCATTGCATATATCTGTGAAATAATGCCCCTTTTATGAGGATTCAGCTTGAACACCTCTTCCCATGCAGACTTTGTAGGTAAGGAGGGGAAACCAGCGAATAGGGAGGACACACAGTGCCTAATTTGAAAGAAACGGAAAAGGTGAGACGGAGGTAGACTGAATGAGGAGGATAAATCAGAAACGTTTGCAAACACATTATTAATGAAAAGATCCTCAAAGCATTTCAGACCCTTCTTTTTCCAAAGAGAGAATGTGGAATTTATAAAGGAGGGGGGAAAGAGATGGTTATTACATATAGGTGCCATGGTTGAGGCCGAGCTAGATTTAAAATGATGACGAAACTGATAGAAAATCTTTAGAGAGGTACATACTATTGGATTATCTGTATATTGTGAAAGGGCTATGGGAAGGCAGGAGAACACCAGAGCAGGGAGGGAGGTTGAAATGCAAGACTGTGCTTTTAAGTGGCACCATGGTTGAGAGGGGGCCTGCACCCACAGCACCAGTTTCTGAATATTAGTCGCCTAATAATAATACATGAAATTGGACAATGAGAGGCCATCACTTAGTCGAATCCGTTGAAGTGAAAATTTGGAAACCCGGGGAGTTTTTCCTGCCCATATGAAAGACGAGATTAATTTGTCTATATTCTTAAAGAAAGATTTGGGTAAAAACAAAGCGATGGACTGAAAGAGGTAGAGCAATTTTGGAATGTAATTTTTACTGTGTTTATTCTGCCAAGAGGGGATAATGACAGAGCTGCCCATCTTTGAAAAGCTGACTTCATGTATGAGATTAAGGGTGTAAAGTTCGCCGCCATTAATGTAGAATGTCTGCCTATGGAATGTCTGCTATATGGAAGCCTGCGGTTCCACATATAACAAACGGATCCATAATACCAATCCCTCCCCAAAGTTCCTTAGCACTATGAAAAGATACTCCCATTCGATCCTATCAAATGCCTTTTCTGCATCCAAAAAGATGACCACTTCAGAGGAGTCGCTGTTCTGCTTTGAATACAAAATATTAAATAGAGTACGAATATTAGAAAATGAATGCCGGCCTTTTACAAATCTGGTTTGTTCCTCTGAAATAATGCTAGGGAGAATCCCCTCCAGACAAGAGGCCAAAAGTTTGGCTAAAATCTTGACGTTAACATTGAGGAGGCTAATAGGTCTGTACGAATTACACAATGTTGGGTCCTTCCCATCTTTGAGCAATAGAGTTATAGTTGCTTCTCTTAGTGTTTGTGCCACCGTCCCTAGTTTTCAAGACTCCTTGAATACAGCCAGGAGTAATGGGCCCAAAGCAACATGGAATTTCTTATAAAATTTGGAAGGAAACCCGTCCGGGCCAGGTGATTTTGTGGATTGTAACGAACTGATTGAGCGGACGATCTCATCTAAGGTGATGGGACTGTCAAGTTCAGATGCCAATAGAGGGTCAACTCTGGGAAAATCAATATTTCTCAAAAAAAGTGGTCAATGTTACCTGAATTGTCAGGAGCAACAGCTGTGTATAAGGAGGAGTAGAAACTTTTAAAATTCAAATAAATTTCTGCAGGATCCGATACACCACTGGACTGCATAATCTGAAGAATAGAATGTGAAGCTGCTCGGCTAAGCAGTTGGTGAGCCAACAACAGACCGACCATTATCCCCATATACATAATTGCCACGCCTATGTAACAACAGCCTCTCCCCCTCACCTGTCGATAACAAATCAAACTCCGCCTGCAAATTAAGTCTTTATGCAGCTCAGGGGTCGGGTTGAGAGCATATTGGTCGTCAATGGCCTGAATATTATCAGATAACTTTTTTTTCTTATTCGTGCGTTGCTTATTAGCATAAGCAGAATAAGAGATTATCTCTCCCCTTAAAAAGGCCTTTAGAGTTTCCCAAAGTAAAGAGTAAGAGAGATAATCAGTTTGATAGGTAAGAAGAAAATCATCTATCGAAGTAGAGATATACTATCAGAACACTGAATCGGATAAAAGTAGAGAATTAAGCCTCCATGGTGGGCGAAAGGCTCGATGTGAAGGTACTGTAGAAGAATGTCAAGCCTTAGAGGAGCATGGTCTGAAATAACGATTGGTAGATATTCAGAGTTTACAACTCCCCGCCTCCTTCCCCCACCCTACTCTGATCAGTTAACTTCTCTCCATTCCCAAAGAATGGAGGCAGAGCCCAGAAACACTTGAACATCCGGAACTTGTAACCCGTACCATATTCTTACTGTGTGAAGTCACTCCCGAGCATAAAGCGTGCCACAATCACCGCATATCACAGGCAACCGACAGATTTACACAGAGATTGATATAGTAGCTCCCTTCACGCGTGCCTTCTCACTTACATGCTCAACCGGAAATCACTACTAACTCTTTCTAACAAATAGCAAAAGAAAAAATTGTGCTCTTTATCCTTCTTTGGGTATGCTAAATATTTATTAAGATGTAACCACAGTGAACTCTCACTACACAAGGGCACTGCTCCTTTTTGAAATTGCACATCAAGTCCAAATAACATAAGTATCCAGGCACAAAATCTATCTGAGCCAATGTGATCCATGTGATCATGTTAAGGCCATCTAATCACATTTAAGATCTACATGGAGAATAGACCTTTCATCTGACAGTTAACAAGATAGGATTTTTGAGAAGCATTGCATACATTCCTGAAAGGAGAAAAATAATGAACCTTTCTTCCTCAAACATTAGAGACAGGGGATAAAAAAGGTGAAAGTTCTTGCCTGACAGAATGTTGATGAAACAAGAAATTGCAAGCAGATTATTATTTTTTGTCTTGGAAGGACGTGACTAGTTATGGTGGTGAGGAGGCAGCAGTGTAAGAGATTTATGAAAACTGAAGTCAGAGGCTATAGCTAGGCCAAGCATTTTTTCCACTCTACAGGAAGTTCAAGTTGTTCAGGTAGGGCATACCAGATTCTTGCCAAATGGGTAATTAATTAGTTTTCCTGATGAGGTGATATTTACACAGATGGATCTCTTCTCTTTGAACTGGCTACCCTTTTACCTCGGTATTTCCTCTCACCAGTGCTTGCTATGAAACACTGGCAGACACCTAAATGGGCCATCACCTCCTGTTTTGCTCTGTGTGTGTTCCCCATGTCTGCAAGCCAAGAATAACTTCACAAGGTCCCCCCATGAGTATTTTTGAGAACAAGTCTCACTTACGTAGACTTAAACGTTTTAATTGTGAAACTGTAAATTGCTGAGGATAATTTAAATGCATTTGACTGGAAGCATCCCTTAATCCATGATGTATGAGAAAGGAAAAGTATGAAAACAAGACAGAATGACATCAGGGACAATGTGAAGTTAGATTCGAAAGAGTGAATAAGTGAATCTTCTTGGTCATTATTTTTGATATGTATTGTGTGTTTTACTTTAAACAGTCATGAGTTGTGAGTCATATTTTCAATTATATGCATGCCAAAACCTGATATGTGCTCCATAAGCCAATGAATCCTGACCAAGATTCTCTCCTCTCTTAGTGTTTAAATTAGCAGATCTTTCACCAGATATGGCCAATTCTCCTTTTTTTAGGTGATCTTTTGGACTCATTTAGTCAGAGCTGGAGATTTCTAATGTTTCAGCACATTCAAGAGTAGTCTATGCTGGACTGGCTGAGAAATTAATTATTCTACTGGACACAAAGTGGCCATGGCTGATAGCTATTTATTTCTTTGTTGTTTTACAATGCTCAAGCTGTTTGTCTGTTTCAGACCAGGTTGTCTGTCTGTTTTAGATCAGGCTGCACATTTAGACAAAATGGTCAATGCATCTGAAGGAATCATTTATCTGAAGAATCTAAAATCATTTGAGTCACTGAAATGTTTTTTTTAAACAGATTTCACCACTAATTCTTTAAGTAATCTATTTCTTAAAAATGGATCTGAGTCAGATGTACAATTTCTTGTCTGTGATTTTCTTTTATGTTGTTACAAATACCAAACTACACAATATATATCATGCATATTTTAAAACATTAGTCAACTTTATATCTGCATGTTATTAGTATGTTGAGACTCTCGACAATAAATGATGTAATGTAATTCAAAATAATATAAGGGTGAACCTTATATCCTGTACATCAAAGCATGGATCATGCAAGTCTTTTACTGGTAAAGTGCACAGCTTCCTAGAGTTTAACATTTGCCACAGAATGTTGTTATGCATTTCTTCACTTTCTAAGAGTTCATATATTGAAACATGGCTTTACTAAGCTCCTGGTTCCTGAACACTTCATCAAAGTGAATATCTTCTTCCTTCCAGTGATGAAGTGCAAAATACATCCCAATAAATCATTCTCTCTGATCTCTCTGGAATTCCTGTGAAGATTGTAACTTTCACACAACTAAGGTTTCCAAATATGGAAACAGTAGCTCGCACTGCACTCCCAAAGAAAGCATAGAATGATATTTCCAGTGCATTTATTTTTAGAGAGGGAGGTAGTGGGAATTCAGAAATATTCTCCTGATCTTTTATACATTTGAAAATGACTGAATTTAACTGAGACCATATGATTAATTATTTGTGGACCACACACACACACACATACACACACACACACACACACACACACACACACACACACACACACACACACACACACACACACACACACACACACACACACACACACACAGTAATTACCATATAATTACTGGGTATAATTATGTAGTTGGGTGTTTGAGGAAAATGTTTTTGATAACAAAATGGGGATCATAGCTAATACAATAAAATTAATTTCTTAAGGATGTCTTTGCATTAGTAGTAAAACTTACACTGAGATTGATTGTAATGATGAACAGATGATGAACAATTCAATTCGCTAGGGGGTTATAATGGTGCAAAGGTTTTATAATTCTTTGTATATAAATCAGTTATATAAATGTGTTAAAGCATAAAAATGCTAAACTCTGCCTTGCTGTGCACATACAAATCCACCATATTTGTTCTTCTTGGGGCACGAGACAAGCTTCAGTCAGAGTGTATAGCTTATGTATGTTATCTATATGCACCATTATCTGTGCTTACTGAAAAAATCATCAATTTCAGTTTAGCATCCAATCAAGTTAATGAATGTAAAAAGAAACTATCAAGAACTATTTAATCCATTATCAAACTACATACTCTTACTGAACATGGACAAGACAAGACCAGACAAGCTGGTTTGAGTATTTCTATAACTTCTGATCTCCTGGGATTTCACAGTCTCTAGAGATTACTCCAGTGAGCGTCGGTTCTGTGGACAGAAATGCTTTGTTGATGAGAAAGGTCAATAGAGAATAGCCAGACTGGTTTTAACCTGACAAAAAGGCTAGAGTAACAGAGATAGCCACTCTTCACAATTGTGGTGAGAAAAGCATCTCAGCATGCACAACATGTTAAACCTTGAGGAGGATGGACTACAACAGCAGAAGACCATGTCGGGTTCCGCTTCTGTCAGCCAAGAACAGAAAGCTGAGGCTGCAGTGGGCACAAGCTCACCAAAACTGGACAGCTGAAGACTGGAAAAACTTAGCTTGCTCTGATGAATCTCAATTTCTGCTGATGCACGCAGATGGTAAGTTCAGAATTTGACAGTCAACAGAATGAATCAATGGACCCAACCTGCCTTAAGTCAACAGTTCAGGCTGTTGGAGGTGATGTAATTGTGTGGGGAATGTTTTCCTGGCAAACTTTGGCAAATTTTTTCCCATCTTTTAATGGCTACATCCAGCACGATAATGCACCATGTCACAAAGCAAGTCATTACAAATTGGTTTCATGAAAATGACCATGAGTTCAGTGTCCTTCAGTGGCCTTCCTAGTCACTAGATCTAAATCCAATATAACACCTTTGGGATATGGTAAAATGGGATATTCACAGCATGAAAGTGGACCAGAATCTCAAAGGAATGTTTCTAACATCTTGTGGAATCCATGCCATGAAGAACTGAGGCTGTTTTAAGAGCAAAGGGAGGGCCTATCCAGTATTAGTATAGTGTTCCTAATAAAATGCTCAGTGAGTCTAGCGTTAGTCATGCATATAAGAAGCAAACATTGAAGGATGTTTGTTAAGCAAAACAACATAGTTGCTTTAACATAAAATCATATACTAACAGTTTTAGTTAAGTAATGAAAGTTACTTTTCACAGGAAAATTTTATTATTTAAAGCTGTATCAGTTAAACATTTATTTTACTTTTTTACTTGAGTTAATTTACTTTTTCGCTGGATACATTTCTTGCTTTTAAAAATCTAATAAGGTGGAAATGATAACCAATCAAAACACAATATCATTTGACAGCCCAATAGTTTCGTGCTAGAAGATTTTTGTGGTGTGATGCTGTTCCTTATAAGCAATGCTGAAATGAAAGTGTGAAATTTATAGTCTGTTGAAGATGGAACATATGAGGATGAGGAATGCCTTTACAGGGATTGCTGAGTATGTGAAAAAACTGCTAAAGGATTACTGCTGCCAAACTACCAACAAAGCACATTCATGGTTTTGATAATAAAAAGAAATGGGGAAAAATTAATAACATAGCAGTTTGCAGACAACCCCCCCTCCAAATCTGCTTTTCATGGATTGATTCTGTTCTTGAGGCAAACTGAAGCTGTTGACTAATCTCATAAAAAATTTGTAAAATTGCACAGAGTATGACAAATTATCCTGTTAATGTTGTAGTTTGTATTTGTGTAATTAAATACACATCACAATCAAAACATAATTATGAATTTGCAACTGTGTTTCAAAAACACTAGACAGGCCGAACCAGTTACACAGGGAAAGAAATAAACAGATTTTTCCATGGCCAAAATTTGAGTTTCCTCTGTTTTTTTCCCAGATCATTACAACCTCCCAAAACATGCTGGTAGGTGAATTCTGACCAGTTATCCTAGAATAGACTCTGGATCAAAATGACCCTGACTGGGATGAAGCACTTACTGGTGGATGAATGAATGATGAATGATATAGCTTTGTCAATCATAGATATAGCAGTACTGAATCTATAGATGAGGCATCAATCAGCCAGAGCTGATGTAGAGCTTTGTGGCACTTGTAGTGTTTGGGTATATTGGCTGAAAACTATGAAGCCAATGCACCCAAATACTATATGTGATGATGTGGTTTGGGGCACTATATGTATCAACAGGAGAAGGCGACAGCTTTGGAAAGAATGTTTGCAGAAGGAAACGGGTTAGTCTGGTTCTCAAGTACATTATTTTATAAAACCTGGAGACTTCACAGTTCCCAGCCCCCAACAATGACAACTATTTCAGTTGAACTACATTCTGTTTAACAAAGTGTAACTCACAGTGATTTACACTATTTGACTTTTACGCCTGTACAAGAGTCTAGACATGGCCCCTGCACCCAGTACCCCCAACCTCTTCATAAAGGGAGAAAACATAATAAAAAGAGGGGAACATACAGTATCTGAAAGCATTATGACACATTATACATAAAAAGTATTGGGGAAGTCAAACTTGCTGTATAGGCCAAAATAATTTTGCAATGATTTACAATGGAAAGAAAATCTTCTATTTTTATTATTTATTCTCAGTCTTATAGAACAAAGGTTTACAGCATTTCTTTTCATATTAAATCAAGGTTTAAATTATGATGTAGTACACTAATAAACGTTGCTTGGAATGTTACAGGCATAAGGGAGCTGAGAGGATCACTATAAAATCTAGACTAAAATGAATGTTCTATACATTCCACTTCTTGCACATGGATCACAGTACAGTGATAATCCACAGTAATTTACATTGCTGAACAATTTGTGATTTATAATCTCATTGAACAACAACTTTAGCAAACCTTAGGAAATCTTCTTAGGATATTTTACTATGAATCAATGAAAATTCCCACTCCTATAAAATTTAGACTTAATTTTTTTTCCAACATATCTCCTCAGGAGTGACTAAAGGCTAAAAATCTAATGTATCTGGACTATATTGTTATTTTCCTGATCAGAAAAAAAAACCCCAACAGAATATTTGCAGTATTTCCCCTTTACATCTACACTCGTCACAATATCTGTAATGGATTTATAAACTTTGGCAGTAATTTGGTTAAAGTGAAGACTGTGGGTCAGAGTGTCCATGTGAACTAAACCTTGTCTTTTAAACAATGTTTAACTAAAATATTCTTCAAGGCATGTTTGCTATCAATCTAATCCATATTTCATGGTGAGCAATGTGGTGACATCATAAATATCATAAATATAGGTTTAGGAGCTAACATTTACATTATACAGTATACAGTACACATGTTTGAAAGACACCTCTTTCAATATAAGATAAGAGGCTAAAACTTGCAAGTTTAAAGAAAACCTCTGACAAATAGGAAAATAGGAAAGGTAGGAAATGTCACTAGAAACCTCTGAACTAACAATAATTGTTTAATAAATAGGCGATATAAAAACCTCTGATATAGGAACACCATTTTATAATGAACGCTTAACATGAAGCTGTTTTAGATTACATGCAATTGGAACATTGAGATATTACAGCTTTAACTAGAAGATTATTCTTTGGAGTCAGATCTTTAATTTAATGTAAGTGTGGAGTCAACTATTTACAGTGCCTTGCGAAAGTATTCAGCCCCCTTGAACTTTTCAACCTTTTGCCACATTTCAGGCTTCAAACATAAATATATATTCTTCCATGTTCCATGCTCCAGGTTTCTTCTGCTTCCTGGTCTTTCCATCAACCTTACATAACAAAACATTTGCCAAGCTGTGGACGTCAACATATATACAACAAATTCCTTTGGGATGAATTAACTTGTAAAGTGTACAGTGATGTCCAGATGGTTTTGAGTATGTGTGAATTCAGCACTGAAGATTTTGTTGTACACTCGCGAGTACCACAATGCCAGTGTTTCACAGGACATAAGTTTGTGCTAGGCACACACTAAATATTTGTCTACAGACCCCTGGAATCAGAGGGCATAGCACTGGTATTTGGATATGGAAATAAAAAGACTTATAGAATACATCCCCAGAGTTAACCCATAATTCATAGTAGATACTGAATAATATACTGTACATTTGATGTTAATTTAACAAAGAATATACCACAGTGGTTTTCAAAGGATCAGTTCTGATTGTTCAGAAAATGTTGACTAATTTTATATAACAGCAGCTCTAAAATATTTCCAACTACAAGGTTTATATTATAGAACTTGTTTTAATAAATTATTGTTGTAAAATGATCAGGAATGTGTTTCAGAGATACCAGGTAAACCAAAACCGGATATCTGAACTGTGTTTAATTACAGGATTCATCAGGGCATGTTTGGTATAATTTTGTTTTTTATCAATATTTCATGGTGAATCATGTGGTGATATCATAAATAATATATAGGTTTAGGAAACAACATTTACAATCAATTAGTTATTTAATTTTTAATTTAAAACCATTACAAGTAAATGTATTACAGTTGTCACTCTGCACTTTGTTTAAAGATTCAAGCATGGGTGAATGGAATCATTTTGAAAATGGTGATGTATCTTCTAAATGAATGTGCTGTAAAATAAATGGAGCAGGAATCAAAATTCAGCTTATGGGCATTTTGTAGAAGCTCTAAGCCAGTCATCCAGTTTGGAATGAAGTATGGATATGAGATTGAAGATCAGAATAGAAACCAAAATAGCCAAAGGAATGCTAATTACAGTAGAAACACCATTAACTGTAAGGTTTCAGCATTTTTGTATGTTCTCCTTCCCCTCCTTTAAAACCGTTTCCTCTCCATTTCTCTGCAAGACACGCAGAAGGATGAAAACTGTGAGAAAAACCAACACTTTTGGGAACAAGAAAAACATTAACCTGTCAGATATAAAACTGCAGACAGGTATTTTTTTAGCCATTTCTGCTCTCTTAATTCAAGCCAGTATCATGTGAAGAAAAAACAAACCCTTAAGGAATTCATTAGATAATAACCAAGCATGGAAAGATAATAAACAGCATACATGTTATGAGCATAGACCTATGAATTTCTCATTTAAACACACAAATCAATTTAGACACACATATATGTGATATCAGTGTTCTATAGACTGGATTTAAGGAATTCCCATAGTTCACTTTTAGTGTCTGAGATTTGTGTCTGAGATAAGTAGTGTCTGAGATATCATTACATGCCTTTTTGATTACATCACATTTGATTACATGCCACTTTGGTTTACACAGTGATACATGATAAACACTTGCTAATGGAATAAATGTATTGCTAATAACATATAAAATAGCAAGTTGTGGGGGACAGTGGCAAGAAAAAATCAGAACAATGAGGGAAATAAAAATGCATTCATACACTGGAATGTATGAAAAACCTGTCTCAAATTCTCATGGATTCTCTGCTAAGTTTACTATAGATTGCTGTATGAAGAATGATGGTGGTGTATTCATTTGGGAGGAGTTTCAGCTCCTGCCAGTTTAAGTCGTCTTGGATTATACTTGTTGAAGGTTAACTCAAGTCCATGGATGAGTCAGAATTAGGAATATGCTTATTGTATATTTCATTAGTTAACATTATCAAACCCTGAACCTCAGCATTTGTTTAAATGTTAAGTCCATATAAAGGAACAAAAATTCAATTAAAGCTTGACGTTAATAACTTATTAAACTCTGGTCTCCAGTTGTTCATACTGGAACTGGAATACTGTCAACCACAATAATTTTCATCTGTTGGTTCATTTTGATCATTGTACTTCATTTTATTCATTGGTGGTATGAACATTATTGCTTAATGCTTATTTGGTTTATTATTAAAGAAAAACATTAATTCCTACATGTTAGTTGATTTTCAAATGTTAGTTATTGTTTATTAACACCAGTTGAACCTTAATGTAATTTTTTTGTATTTAAAAAATGAAAGTGTAGGATCTTTTCTCACATATATGCACATGAGACTATTGTCTATTTCATTTGTATATGGAGGGTGGGCAAATGTTTTGACCTATCTGTGGTAGAAGACTTCCAGCTTTATATGCACAATCTCGCCGACTTATCAGTTCATATCAGAGGCTAATGTCTCTCCATGAAAAATACTGCGTCTGTCTGTGAGAAGACAAACACCAAGAGGAAGAGACACATTAACAGCCGCACTCAAAGTCCTGCCAAGTGTCGCTGAGCATAACACTCAGAGCCAGACTGTAATGCTGCACTTCTGACCTCTGTTTCCTGTTTCCTGCCCCAAGAGAGCTGTGAGACAATTTAGGGAAATCATTCTGAATTGGGATAGCATAAGGAAAAGGCCCAAGCAGGAGGCCCCAGGGGAGAGGGAGACTCACTATTGAATTATTCCAAAATTAATGCTAATGTGCATGTGGTTAATAGAGTACAGATTTCATACTCTCTCTTTCTCTCTAAATTGGAAACATCAAAAGTGTTTTACTTGACTTACACATTTCAAACACAGGCAAATGATACAGGCATACATATGTTATATTGCATATATTAACAGATATCAGGTGTAAGTGAAGATGGGGAGAAGGTGCCGGTGTGGGGCACAGAGGACAGAAGGTGCGATGTTGAACCTTGATAGGCTTAGCTAATAAAAGACATTAAAAGTATAGAAGAAGCCCCTGAATGTGTGGTCTATATTCAAGGCAATCCATGCATTTTGCCATGTTCAGAAAAGGGTGTATAATTTTGTAATTGTTTATATATATATATATATATATATATATATATATATATATATATATATATATATATATATTTTGGCGTAAATAGCTATAATCATTAATCATGTCAGTAAAACGTTTTAAAATAAATATACAACAATTCTACAATATGTCTAAACCAGCATTTCTCCCCTTCTTTCCTGAGGACATGTAGTAGATTTTGTAGGAATGTTATGGTCAGTCAAAGCTTTCCACTATTTTTAAAGCCATTCTTTTGGCTTTATGATTTAAGAATATAAACCTGAGATGAAGCATACTGTTGTTCAGTCATGTTACTTATCTTTATGACTGCCTCTTTGCCCCCTAAATAAACTGTTGCAGATGCACATCGCATAAAGCACTGATGTAGTAAAGGAACTCAAAGCAAATGCCTGAAGTTCATGTTGACAGATTAAGAGTAGACGATTTCAGCATGCTTGTAAACATCTGCTTCCATGGTTAAATGATTGTTCGTGACAATGTTTTTTTATTTATTTAATTTTTTTTTTAGAAATACATGAGAAATGTATTATTTTACCGTTTAAATACAGTGTTTTACTAACCTGTTTATGTATATACATATTTCAATGTCCATATAAAATCACCACAGGGAATAGTACCATCCATTTCAGTTTACATTATATTATGATAAGGATTTCCCAGCATTGATACCATAGCAAAATGTTTAAAACAATGTTTTAAATAGATATTGTTCTGTACTATTCTGTACTGTTCATTAACTACAATCATTTGGCCAGACTTGATGTATCACATGGCCATATTTCTTCTTCCAAGTGATATCACAATATCTATTTCAATTATTTTCTGGCAAAGACACATGATAAACTAAAAAAACAAACCCAGACACTTCTTACTTCTTGAAAACAGTAAAAGCTTTTAATTCTGTTGAATTTTTAACTCTAGGTTGAATTATGATGTGTAACTAGCGCTATGACTGTCTGTTATCAAGAAACCTTCATAAAGGCATAAATTACTTATTCAACATCTATTTACATGTAATAAAACTACTGTATGCAGCCATTTGATGGCAAAGTCAAAGACAAATTCATCTGGCTATGCAGTAGACTAGCTAGCCATCTAACTGGCAACATATATGACAGAATAAAGTAGTCAACTCTTTATCATCTCTGAATATTTCGATACTGGTGCTATCATCACTTCCCATTTTTGCTTGTTGTCCCAACATTCAAGATTTTTCTTTTTGCTTGACCACTGGTAATCGCCCATAGCAAACAGGGGTTGGCATTAGGGATTATTCTCCATGTTCAAATTCCATTTATAATATCTCTGGTTTACTCCTGGCTTTATACCAAATTTTTCTTCATTTACTGTCTCCACAGTGCTACTTAATTTTTAGGTTACATGTAGTACATTTGACTCTTAGCAATAACACAGGATGTATATATACACTGTCTTACCTCCCTCTCTCTGCCAACACACACACACACACACACACACAGAAGAATGCAGAGCCTTGAGTTATGGAAGCGATTCCGCTGTGATTCCGCGCGCGCGCGCACACACACACACGTTAGTTTTTGCCTTTGTTGTTATATTCACAAATATCATCACACACAGAGAAGCGTGCGCTCCGAATGAATAAAAACTATGAATTCCGAATTTACAAGAAGGTTAAATTGGGTCACATAACTCACTGGATTTGAAACAATATACAAATGTGGCTTGAATCTTATGTGGGGAAAAAAGTCAGGTGTTTTTTGCCGGTTAGACTGTAGAAAATCACTCACTCTTCGGTAACCACTTTTTCCTTGTCTGGGTAACAGTGGATACATATCCTATGCTGGGAACACTGGGTGTGAGGTGGGAATACACCCTGCATGGGACGTCAGATTAACGCAGCTGCAGAAAATATTTGCTGCTAAATTCAGGTACACCAAGCTGCCTGTCTGAACATAGCATGATCTACCACCCTATTCTCCCCTGCATAATTTTTTTTATACAATGTCACCATTAGAAATATACTAACATGTTCCTTTTCCTAGTTATTAGATTTAACGGATTAGAGTAGAGAGGGAAGCAGGCACACGTGTCTAATTTTTCTCATGAAACAACATGCTACTGTTATTTCGAGAGTTAGGTGCTACAGAATCTACTCACTCACTTTCAGTAAACTTTCATGGTAGTGGTGGATCCAGAGCCTATCCCTGAAACACTGGGTGTGAGGAGGGAATACATCCTGGATGGAACACCAGTCTATCACAGGGCAGCATGCATGCATATATTCAGTCACACTTTTATCTCAGCAAGTCCACATATTGGCATGTTTTGGGAGGTGTGAAGAAATCCACATGGGCACACGGAGAACATGCACAGAAACAACAGTTACCCTAGCTCAGGATCAAATGCAGGTTCCTGGAACTGGACAGCAATGCTATCCACTGCGCCACCCTGACACTCTGCTACAGAAACCAATTAAGACTGTAGCACAGGTAGCTATGTATCTTTTTGCTTTCAAATGAGAGCACCAGGGAAAGTTCACCAGGTAGAAACAGTGGCCACAAATGAATGTACACAGGCAGAAACAAACCAGTATATGACAAAAATGAAAAACCCAGTGTCTGTACATTAGGCAAATTAGTTCACTTTACTGATAAATCTCAGTCCCGAATCAGTACAGGTTGTCCTCAGACAAATTACAGCAATGTTACCAGCATTATCTAATTGAAAAGTCTGAACATTTATCTTCAGACTTTTGACTTGAACTTCAGACTTGAACTTGCATTTTAAAATTATTATTTTTTTTACTTATTTTTTTGGAACAGCTTTGTGGATTTTCACAGACCTCTAACTGTAGCTATGCATTGCACAATGAATAATATATTATATATTTATATATAAATTGAGATTTATGGACACTGGAGGACTTGTATGTAATACTTTCCACTGTAATTTTCTTCTTATAGCTCACAGAAATTATAACGAATTAAAGAAATAAAAAAATGAGGCATGTTTAATATCCATCTACCCCAAGTGTATGCTTAAAAAAACTCACAAGAAGGCTGTTGACTGTATAGTGGCTGTATAGTTTGATTTTAATCACAGTGTGGGGAGCTGCTTTTGTAGAGCTGCCAGCTTTTGGTTATATGATCTTTGGCCAATTTTTTTTCCATCAATATTTTTAATGATTGTGGAATGAGCAGAAAATACACCAGTGACCTTTCTGACCATTAATGATAATCACAGCTACATTCTGTCATATTTATGCACACATGGAACCATATTCTAAAAGCCAGTGATGGATCACAGAGATTTGTGTGTATTTGTCTGTCAGTATTTAAAACACTGTAACTTCAAATCGTTAAACATGGTGCATAAAGTTTTAATCACTGTACTACCACAAAACCTCAATCCTCAAAAGATATTTTTTTTTACACTGAAATTATAGCAAACCTACAAAATGTGTAATGTCTGTCTGCATATTTTATTATGCATTATCTATTAATGTTACTGGATCCATTTAACATTTAAAACTGTTAATTAAAACAATTTAAATACAAGTTAAAAATACAGAGTACAGAATATAGTATGTCAGATACTGAATGTTACCAAATATACCAATCTGCACCAACATCATTATTTAAAAAACAACAAAGAGGGTGCATGGTGGCTTAGTGATTAGCATGTTTGCCTCACACCTCCAGGGTCTGGGGTTTGATTCCCGCCAAGACCGTGTGTGCGTGCGTGTTCTCCCTGTGCTGCAGGGGTTTCCTCCAGGTACACTGGTTTCCTCCCCCAGTCCAAAGACTTGTAAGGTAGGCTGATTGGCATGTCTAAATTGTCCGTAGTGTATGAATGGGTGTGTGTGAGTATGTATGTGATTGTGCCCTGCGATGGACAGATAAAACTTTAAAAAGTTGTAAGAAGAAGTTGGATCAATGCATATGATCCATCTTGAGTTGCTTTATCTCTAAATAATATGAATATTAAACAATATTTAAATATTTTAAATAATGATAAAGCATGCAAAGTCAGATACAGCCAGAAATGTCAATGTCTGTTTTCCTGTTTAACAAATACAGCTTTCAGCTTAAAGAAAGTTAATTTATAATTCATTCTTTGAATTTCTGAAATAAATCAAATTCATATATAAGTCATTGTATACAATTTAAGAGATTAAGTGCAAAGTTTCCTAAGGTTATGTTTTTCTAATTTAATACTATATAATCAAACCAAAATCATGTCTGTAAATGGCTTGAATGTGGGTTCAATTTTTTTTTTCTGTTACAGATGTAGACAAATATCCCTAGTGAAAGATTAAGTGAAGTGAGTGTTGAATGTCTGTTTATGACCAAAGACTCTAAAAACACATGAAGTGCTCATATGGATTATAATGTACTGTATGTTAAATGCTACACAAGTGTACAACTTACAATGGGTACATCAGAGTCCTCTTAGTGTCAGGAACAGGGGGTGGATGCAAGTGCAAGTTTTGTAATGAACAAAAGACAAACAAAATAAACAAAGTCAAATCAAGAATGCTAAACACTGGGAAACAAGAACCAGAGCAATGTGGCATGAAACACACTACAAACTACACACGACAACAGGCTAGGCACAACAACAGAAGCTAAGCAACTAACCTCAGAACTTAAATAATCCTGCTAAGGAACACAAACAAAACAGGTGTGAGTAATGGGTATGCCTCTTTTGCATCTAATTAGAGTACAATCATTTAAGAAACTATGCTAATGTGATTTCATTTCTGTTTCTGAAAATACTACTCAAAGAATCTGACAATTCTTGTTATTTAAATTGTTACCCTGGTTATCAACCCATCATCCATCACATATTACAAAGCATGTCTGTGTGAGGCAAACAATAGTAAATAGAAGGAAATAGTGTAAGTTACTTTAGTATGTGGTTTTCTCGAGGACAAACTCAGAAATCGTAGGGGGGAAGCTGGAGTTTTTGTGTGCTGTGTAGAAAAAAAATGAGAGAGGAGAAAAAAAAATCCAGGGCAGAATGAAAAGAAGTAACCCAAGACGTCGAGGTGGCCAGATACAAGTCAGGAGTTTGGTTCCCGCTCTTCCCCATCCACACCCATTTTGTGTCGTGGGAGTGCAAGGAAAAACTCCTCTCCACTGAGCCAAGATAAGCAAATAGAATAGTGCCACACATCAAGTTACTGTGAGGAATGAGGGAAAGAAAGGGAAGGTGAGAGGGAGAAAGAATGTGCCTCAACACTATTTGTAGTCAAATCAACTCCTACTTTTCATGGCATTTAATAATTGGAATGTTATTAAAGGAATTACCTTAAGCTGAACTTGCCACATAATATCAGTGACACAAGTTTGTGGTTAAGATTAAAATAATAAGAAAATACAGTGTTTAGTGTATTGATTAAATGTAGTCTAATCGATTAATCACTATTGCTTAAATGTGATAGTGTCTGATAGATCTAATTTTTTCTGTTTTTATCCAGCACATCCAGCCATCCTACAGTAGCTAATACAAATAAAAAAAAAATTCTGGCAACCATTATTGTTACACTGTTAATATATTTTTTAATGGCATGAATAAAAAAAACTCCCAGTTCTATCTCTGAGATAGACTTCTTGAAGTTTTGTGAGTGTCACCAAATGCAAATCAGCTGTGTGTCACGGGGCGTGACGGCAGGCAAGTAGGCAGGATGCAATCGCAGTTCAAACGAAGATCTTTATTTGCACAAAGGAAAAGCAAACCAAACAAAAACAACAAACGTAAAGCAAACAACAAACTAAGCTAGGCTATGCTACGAGCTAGACTAACTTGGCTAAGACTAATGCTAATGCTACGGTTATGGCTATGGCTATGGCTAAGACTAAGGCTAAGGCTAAGAACATGGCATGAAACTAGGACGCTCTATAAGCGCTAAACATGGCAACACAACATATCCATAAATCGCTAGAACTGTTTATCGAACCGCGCCGTCTCAAGCACGGCTCACGATATATATAGGTCTCTCAGTCATTAACCCACAACTGTTAGCAGCTGCCGGCAATTCCCAAACACACGTGACCCAATGAACTATGACCCTTTGACGAGGCGAGACGAAGACCTGACGTCAACCAGGAAGAGGGCCACACGTGCGCAACAGCGCTCAACGCGCCCTGTTGTACGGGGGAATCGTGACACTGTGCCGTACATTCACCTGGTAATAAATAGGTGATTGGTATTCATCAACATAATGTATGCAAGTAAGAAGAAAATCAAATTTCCAAAACCTTTGTTAATCCATTATAATGTCTTAGTGTGGTTTGGCTTATGGAAACTTTTGTACACAACTTTACTAAAAGATTGGGTGCAATGTCACACAAACCACTCCATACCCCAGATGTAGACCACCATTTATTCATATGCAACAAAACTATTATAGAACTATTTGACCTTAGGGCAGCAGGGAACGTCATAGACTTCAACACTGGCCATCACCCATGGATCCCTGAACAGCCATTTAAAAATCCCTGGATGGAACACCAGTGGGTGAGAGAGAGAGAGAGAGAGAGAGAGAGAGAGAGAGAGAGAGAGAGAGAGAGAGAGAGAGAAGAGAGAGAGAGAGTAATTTTCCACCAAACCACTTCACTTCACCAGTTCTCCACATGAAATCTCTCTCCTTGTCACAGAATCCCCCAACATCCCCATTGTGTTAGGGTTGCTCTGGCTTCAGACCCATAGACCAATAATATGAGTAATAAGCTTGGGGAATAACCCAATCATATCTTGGTCCAAGCAACAATCAGAGCCTGCTCACAGGTTTGAGCACTGTACTTTCTCTCAATAACCAGAGCATCCACATCCATCAATAAAAAACATCTTTACTGAGCTCAGCCTCCCATTTACCTACATCCTCATCTGAATCTGTGATGGAAACTAATGGAAGAAATCATTTAGCACCACCTCACAGATCTACAAACATAATGCAAACTATAATGCTGTATGGCTTGGGTAATGCCCCCACATTGGTCCAGGCATTTGTCCTTAATGTCAGAGACATGCTTTTGTGATAGCTTACATTAATAACCTTTGATTATATTAAGATTCCATGAAGCAACATGTTCATCCTGTCAAGGGTCCTGCAGAGATTGATGTAAGAACTTCTTTTTTTTCAAAACTGTCTTTTATGTGCAGTCACAGATTGGTCCACTCCAGAAAGTATCAAAGACCTACAGTGTTTCTTAGGTTTTTGCAAATTACTATAGACTAAATGTTCCGAATTGGTCACATTATTTTTAAAGGGAGGCTTAATGAAACTTGTGTTGAACAGCCAGGCTGACCGAGCCTTTGTCACCTTTACAAGGCACCCATACTGAAACATTCAGACCCTAGTCTGCCTAGATCTGTTGATCTCTTCAAAGTCATCCAATATGAGGTAACATAAGCTTTAATTTCCACATAAGTACTGTTTATCACTGAGTTCCAGTGCGTTCCTCCTCAAACACATAGTGCCCAATCCACTGGATGAAGCATCTCCACCACCTCTGGACATAAAATGCTTTTAATAAAAGCTCAAGCATGTGCCTACATTTGTTTGTCTTTCTTTGTGCCACATGCAGGCCAGTATTTATCTTATTTTTAAAGTTGCTTTATGCTTACTACAGAGTAATGGGACCTTTCATATAATTTATATAATCATAAGCATTTCAGATAATACATAAAAAACCTGTAGACTGTAAAACACTTTCTGGAATGTTAGAAGCCAATAAGAGTATGGGATTGTGCCAGGCCACATATATACATACAGTATAAATCTCTCAATATAAAGCATTCCAAGAATTCCTTACATGCCTCTATTTATTTAAGCAAGAGGTGCATGTCATTCATTTCATGATTATAGCCCATATTATTCTACTCAATACATTTCATGATGAAAAATGTCTGGGCCAATACTCATTAGATGGCTCTGAATTATGCTTAGGAATCAAAATATGAGTTCTCATGGAGTAAAAAAATAAATAAATCTGGATTATGACAGTGAGAAGTAGGTAACCCCGTTTCTTATATTATTTGGAACAGAAATCAAAATAAAGTCACAACTGTTCATCCTCAAAAGGATTTAAGAGTTATTTTTAATCAGAACAGCATAACTTGACTCTTATGATTGATTTTGAAACCCAGTTCTAGGAAAGTAGGATTCTTGCTACTTTAGAAGATCAGAAAGTAAAAATGATCAAAATAATATTGTAGCAGTGTTGCTATTATGAGTCTGTGTATTTCATTACTTAAGTAGCTCGAATTTACAATCGCAAATTCATAGGAATTTGAAATTGTTAACATAATGCACATTATTAATTATTATTAACATAATGCACACTTACTAAGATCACTTGATTCATATTCAATCAAACAAAATTACTCTTGCTCATTCGAATTCCTGAGTAATAGAAGCTGTTTAACCTCAAAGGAGCAAATTTATATCGAACCATCCATATTTTCTCTTAAGTTCATTGAAAGTTTAATGTTTATATAGACACAAATTGTAGGGTGTAAATCTGCAGGGGAATGGGTATCTTTGTTGGCTGAATGCTCTGTCTCGCAGACCATTGGACACTAACTTATGAAAAACATTGAACCACCCATTTAAAATCCTCACAAGCTCTGTTCTCACTGTTATAGCATCCTGCTTGTGAATACACCAAGGCCCTGAAGTAGGATTTGCGATCCTTTTTTTTCTGGGCAAGGTAATGAAATGTTACACAAAAGGTTTCAGAATCATTTCCTTTCTCATGACACATCTGGTTGTTTATAAGAAGGTGTGACAGGACATGGCATATCCAGGGGAGAGGTTCATTGATGAAAGATGTCACAGAGAAGCTTGGAGAGTCACTATGTACTTTTTCTTTTACAACTCCCCCTTGCCCTCCAATAAAACTCTCTTTATGGATAAATTAACGAAAACGTACACACGAATATTTTTATAAATGAATAAATGAAAGAGCAGATACAATGATGCTAGAATGGCACGATTTTATTTGTATATATTTTTAAGTGACTATAAATATCGTCAGAACCTCAAAAACTATGCATATATTATCACATCTGAAATGTGTTTGTGTGTGTGTGTGAGAGAGAGAGAGAGGGAGAGAGAGAGGGATAGATAGATAGATAGATAGATAGATAGATAGATAGATAGATAGAGAGAGAGAGAGAGAGATACATAGATAGGTAGATAGATAGATAGATAGATAGAGAGAGAGAGAGAGAGAGAGAGAGAGAGAGAGAGAGAGAGAGAGAGAGAGAAGCCTGATTAGGATTTTGTTAAAGAAAATACTGTTAACAATACTGCAGGTGTATTCAGTGGCAGCATTTATTCTGTCTAAAAGTTATTACTCTAAGAGTTATCATATATAGGTTAGATATGTTTTATGATGTATAATAATGACAGATTTAGATGACTTCATATTTCTATCAAAATTGGCATAAAAAACACATATAAGGACGCTGCACATTTAATGATGTAAAACTTCAGCAAACAGCATATTTGATCACTTGAATGTTTCTCTCCTGATTTCAACTGGCATCTGGCATAGAACCGAATATGTGTTCGCAATAAAAGATGTGTGGAGGAAATTAAGAATTACCCTGATTAGTCTGCAGGCAACTCGCTTTCTGCTTTACCAGGCTAATTGCTGCCTTAATCTCTACCTGCCTCAGATTGTAGTTCTCTGTAACTGTGCTCTAGTAAACAGAAGAGCAGTCTCCAACATACTGATTATATCTTTGTTATTTTCCTGTCCCAATCATTGTTTTCCATATTTCCAAACAATTAACTTTTTTTTATTTATTAAAATAGTTCCTTGGGATGAAAATGAACACTAAAGCACCAGAAACCCCTTTCAAGCAGAAATAAAATTGCTTGCAATTGTCTTTGTATAAACAGTTTATAAGTACATTAACCAATTACTTATATTTCCAATGTCTCCAAAAAGGCCTTTTTCCCTCTGGTCAGGAACCAATAAGAATATGTTGAGCAAAATCTGCAAAAACATGATAGAGAGGCTGAGAAAATGTATACAGTGTAAGGTTGCACATGTTGCAAATAATAAATACAAAATTAAGTATGTGTAGTTTTACTCTCATTGGTTTCTGACATTATGTGTGCCCTGTAGATGTTCAACATACAGAGACGGAAATATCTGACAACACATGGAAATAAACAGCACATAATTGCTAAATAGAAACAGACCAGAACTCCTATCTAAATAAAGTCCTAAGTATCTGCCAGACAGTAGTCTCTCCTGTTTGTACATAGTGAATAGCTGACTACAGCATTTTGCTAAATATATTTCGCTAAACTATTGCAAGACCTTTGTACATTTCATCCTGTGAAATCAAGAAAGCACTTATTTTACTGCACGTTCATTATGTACATATATATCATAATATGCTACAGTTGACTACTTTATATTATCCTTGCACTAGTTATACACATGCTTCATGCTAAAATGAGACAAAACATATTAAAGGTTGAATTTACAACAAGGAACTTCTAAGATACTGTGAGTATACTAGTCATATTAAATTTGTTCCTGTCCCAAATGCCACCAAATTTGTGCTCATCAATCAAAAATCCATTGCTGTTTGCAATGTTTACAGACTACGAACATATATTTGCTCAATTGACTGGTTTCTTCATAATGTTTGTGGTGCTGTATGTGTTCCAGACAGTTTATTCCCAATCTATATAAGAGGAACACCCTTTTTACCTCTGCAGATTATCTCTGTATTTTGTTCAGATTAAACATATAAATGTCAATAACCAGGTAAAATTAGTTTAAGAAATAGGAAAATGCTGCTATTATGGTATATACTGCCAAATTTGGCCATGTCATGGCAGGACCTGCCTGTGGTTTCTTCTCATCTGCAATCCATAAGTCTTGATTTGATAGACATATACCTCTCTGGAGTCTTTTCACTAATCAGAACATTCTTTTCACAAAGACATAAATATTTGTTAAAGTTTTGTTTAAGGACTGATTAAGGACTTTTGTCAAAAAAAGCACTGTTTCTCTGTAAACTTTGTGTTTCTCAGTAAACTTTGGGTGTCATTATTTCAAAAGATGAATTCGGATTTTAGATTAAAATCATTCAAATCACCTGCATGTAGTTCATGCCTCTGTGGTTGTGGTCATGCCAGTCCTGAGTAGAGTGTGTAAGATATTTTTTCGTAGTGTCTAGAAGCTTCTAAGTATATGTATTTAATATTGTCCTTGGATGGCGTTACATATTTTGAGTTCAATTAATCCATGAGCATAAATTGTCATTAAATAAAACTGTCAGACAGTGATGCTAGAATTATTGAATTAATGAACTGCTTCTCACTCAAGAAATAAGTAAAATATTCAAGGTTAGAATTGTGTATAATTGAGACATACTTTTGTTGAAAAACTCCACCCTGAACATTAGGATTACATAATATAACTATTTTAATGCCTCTACATGATACTACACTACCACGATATCCAGTGATGTTTCTGTCAGGCTCTACAGCTGATAATATTTTTACACCTTTTTCTCCTTAAACCTTAAATGTTGAAAATGCTTTTTCCCTGACTTTTGAGGCTATCGGCTTTGGATGATTAAATAGTTTATTGATTTACATTTTATTATTATTATTATATATTTTTTTAAACAAATGGTTAATTGGAAGCAGGGAACAATCAATAATGCACACACTTGCCACACACACAACTCCTGTACAGCTGTCCATGTAGCATGTACTGTAGGTATTTAGTTGTGTCTGTGGTCCAAATACTGTTCTGCGCAAACTTATCACTCCTTACTACGCACGCATAGCTCAACTGTGTAATAATAAGACCCAGTACTACTTGGTTAGGGATGTTTTTTCTGTGAATTTCTGAACACATGGCAGCTGAATTTCATGTCAAGATCCTACTGATGTGCTTAAAAGCTTTAGATGTGGTATTTAAAGCCAAGACATCTGAAATATGCTCTCCGCTTGAACTCAAACATAAAGCCTCTTGATTGTGAAGATACAGGCTGCTATATCCTTAATGCTACCTTACTGCTATTTATATATTATACTCAGCAAAAAAAAGAGAAATGTCCTCCACATTCAACTGCTTTTAAATCCAGCAAATTTCTTAACGTGTAAATATTTGTATTTACATAAAAACATCAACACCAACACAGACACTTTCAGTGAGTCCCTGATCACACGGGGAGGGGGGATGTAGGGGGGTCGTCAATATCAAAATCAGCTGTGGAACCAGCTATGGTTCTTCTGGAGACTTTGACTTTTGCACTTGCTTCTTATTTTTGTAGCAAAACCCAGCAGCCTTCATTATATTTTTTGTCTGAAAAGTGGGCTCTTATATGCTGCTTTCTTTACTAACATATAAACATCTTCCTGTAACATTTAATTTGTTTGGAAATCTAACATTTTTAAATTTTTTTTTAGTGACTCGGTAATGTAGAAGCACTCTCTCTCTCTCTTTCTCTCTCTCTCTCTCAATATATATATATACAAAGTGGACAGCCTCGCGCCAAACACAACATCAGCTGGAAGGACCGTCACGGTGGGGCGGAACCACCGACACAACACCGGCTGGCGATTGGGGAGTCAGTCGGCAGAATTCCACCACTCAGGCGACGGGGGAAGAGTATAAGAGCACGCTCTTCCGCCCGTGCAAAAAGGAGTACTAACTTGCAGACCACGTGCGCATCCTTTTGCTGCCTAAAGGTATTCTGACCTCAGATACGGCAACATAATTTCTCTAATCTCTCTCTCTCTCTCTCGTTCTCTTCCTGAAGGTTCGGGTGCGGATGAAGACGCCAGCTGGTGAGCTTACACACGACGGTGGATGACAGCACGGGAAAACCCCACACTTCTAGGGAATCCCGACACGCCCTCGAGAGCGTCGCATCACCAGCTACATCCCTACAAAACCTCCTATACTCACCTACACACCCCTCCTCACTTCAGACAGCACCGCGTAAGAGAAAAAAAAGATTAATCATTATATCACTGCAACCAGTTTCCTATGTATCTGTGCTCCGACCCCCCTGGGCTATTACCCTTACAAAAAAAACAAGAGAGAGAGAGAGAGAGAAACATGGACCCCGCACTGAAACGCCTGCTGGAAACTAGCATCCAGCAGCATACCATTACACAGCAGCTTGCCGAAAGCCTCCAGGTCGCGACCAAGACGCTGGTTGCCCTGAGGACCGAGACCCCTGCTGCCTCCATGCCCCTCCCTGATCCGGGACATGAGATCTGCCGCCTGCTCCCCCCCCTTGAAGCGTACTTCGAGGCCTTTGAGAGTATTGCCCGCCGAGAGGGATGGTACCAACGGAGTTCCATCTCTGGGCCTATCGGCCAGGGGCCCAACCACACGGACAGCTGAACACCCTCGTCAGGTGGCAGAAAAAGTGGCCGTAGACCGATTCCTGAGGGCGTTACCCTGCACTGAACGCCAGGCCATAGGGGTGCAGGCACCGGCAATGCCCTAGGAGCTCCTAACTGCCCTTGAGCGAATAATGGCCACCCTGGAGCTTGACCAAGGTGAACAGCAGCCCCCCGACATGGTGCCTCTGGCCCCCGGCCTGACCGCCCACGCTATCCCGGCACCTGAAAGACCCGCCGGAGGTCACCCGTCCGTGTAACCCTCGTGGACGAGCCCATGCCCAAGGAGCCGGAGCTGGAACCCACTAACCTGAGACTCCCTACCTCTTACTTCCTCATCTGGGGCGGGCTCCTCTATCAAGGTTCCTGCCGCCGCAGGGAGCAGGTGGACCTCCTGGTGGTACCCAAATCGAAGACCCAAACAGTAATGCATCTGAGGAGGCCCCCGCGCCCCTTATCCCTCTGCCCATTTTCGGCGTCCCCTTCGAGAGAGTGGGCATGGACCTCGTGGGCCCCCTTCCGAAGTCTGCTCGGGGCCATGAGTACATCCTGGTCATTGTGGACTGTGCCACCCGGTACCCCGAGGCAGTGTCGCTGCGCAAAGCCACCTCCCACAACATCGCCAGGGAGCTGGTACTCCTGTTCAGGGGTGGGAATTCCAAAGGACGTGCTGACCGACCAAGGTATGCCTTTTGTATCCAAACAAATGTCCGATCTGTGTTGACTGTTACAGGTGAAGCACCTGTAGACCTCTGTCTATCACCCGCAAACTGACGGGCTGGTCGAGCGATTCAACCAGATGCTCAAATGGATGCTACGCTGGGTGGTGGACGAGGAAGGGAGGAATTGGGACCTCCTCCTTCCCTTTGTGCTGTTCACCGTCCGAGAGTGCCACCAAGTGTCCACAGGCTTCACCCCCTTTGAGCTCCTTTTGGATGGCACCCTTGAGAACTGTTGGACATGGCTCGTGAAGCCTGGGAGGAGCAACCATGCCCCTTTTGCTCAGTCGTCGAATATGGGCAGGAAATGCAAGCGAAGATGGACCGGGTAACACCAATAGTCCAGGAGCACATGCGTGCTGCACAGGAAGAACAACGAAGGGTATACAGCCGCCCGGTGCAGCCTTGGGAATTCCAACTGGGGGATTAGGTCCTCCTGCTAGTACCCAGCAGCGCCTGTAAATTCCTGGCCCGGTGGCATGGCCCGTATACAGTCCTTGAGTGCAGAGGCCCCATCAACTACCGCCTGCAACAGCCCGTTAAGTGCGTGGAAGAGAAGCTCTACCAGGTGAACCTTCTGAAGAAGTGGGTATAACTGGCATTGGTAGTGTCGGCGTATGCGGCCCGGGACACAGATCACGGCAAGCGTACCTTGGTCGATTTGGGGGAGGACCGAGTTGGTGGACCAATTCTCTGATGTGTTTTCTAGGGCCCGGTTCATATCTACCCTGGACCTGACTAAAGGTTACTGGCAAGTCACGCTAGTTCCGGACGCAAGGCTCAAGACGGCCTTTAGCACGGCCACCGGCCACTGGCAGTACCGGGTTCTCCCCTTTGGTCCACACGGGGCACTTGCAACGTTCCAGAGGTTGATGGACATCCTCCTGCAGCCCTACCGCATGTTTGCAGCTGCCTACCTGGACGATGTAGTCATCCACTCCTCCACATGGTCGGACCACCTGTTTCATCTGGGGGAGCACCTGAAGGGGCACCGGGAGGCCGGCCTGACAGCCAACCCCAAGAAATTCCACCTAGGGCTGACAGAGGCCAGTACCTGGGATGTCGCATCGGCCGGGGGATGCTGAAGCCACAAGCAAAGAAAATTTAAGCCTAGAGCGTAAAGGACTACCCTCGACCCATGTCAAAGAAACAGGTACGTGACTTCTTGGAGTTGGTGGTGTACTACCGGAGGTTTGTGCCTAATTTCTTTGCTCTAGCGTCCCCCCTCTCAGATCTCACAAAGAAGGGCCAGCTGGCCAAGCCCTGAAATGTGCCCTCACCAGTGCGCCGGTACTGCGCAACCCGGACTTCACCCTCCCATTCACGGTGCACACCGATGCATCCGAAACCAGGCATGGTGCAGTTCTCTCACAAACCTTCGACGGAGAAGAACACCCGGTCCACTATATCAGCCGGAAGTTGGCCCCCGGTGAGAGGAAATATGCAGCCGTGGACTGAGAGGCCCTGGCAATAAAGTGGGCCATCGAGGAACTGCGGTACTACCTGGCTGGCCGGCACTTCGTCCTAGTAATGGACCGCACCCCCTTACAGTGGATGGCCAAGGCTAAAGAAACAAACACCAGAGTAACCCGCTGGTTCCTTGCCGCAAGTTTCCTACGTATCTGTGTGTGTGTGTGTGTGTGTGTGTGTGTGTGTGTATATATATATATATATATATATATATATATATATATATATATATATATATATATATATATATATATATATATATATATATATATATATATATATAAAAATTCCAGCCAGTTGGGCCCTTAACCATCTTTGCTCCAGGGGCACCAAGTTCCTGGCATGCTGGGGTATGCAAAAAATAAATAAATAAATAAATAAATACATTTTTCACTGTGCTATAATGTATATGTGACCAGTAAAGACTCATTATCATTAGAAATTATTATTAATGCATATCATTAAGTGTGTGTTCTGTGCAAATGCCAATTCAACTTCAATTATTGCCTTATTTGGTCCATACTGACATAACTGAAATAACCTACAAAATGATAGTAAACAATAAGTGGTTTGAGTACTCCACAAGGTTTTAGCAAGGCATATTGTTATGTTTTTAAAAAAAATATGTATACTGTATATGCAAATATGAACCTTTAAATATAAAAGTGTTGTCAACAAGTGTAAAAAATAAAACAAAAAAATGTGTCCTTCAATTACAATGAATGTTCTAAAATGCACTGGAAACATACTTTGATTACAGTTTATTTTGAAAAGTATAAATGTAGAGCCACTTGTTGCTAGCTTAAAGATAATATACTGAATGTAAAATAGAAAAGTGAAAATGGGAGTCTGTCAATCTAGCCAGTCCTAGCACAGTAGGCAGTTTACTGGTCCATGTTTTTGGTGTATATCGCCAAAGACTACATCCCTGCATGTGTGTATTTTGACTGTGGGGCCTTGTCATTTAACCAGAAATATGCAGTAGAAATTTTTAAACGATGGTATAACAACACATTAGTGTATTTTGTGTCTTTAAAAGCTTTAATATTTAAGGAGTGTGCATTGTGGGTCATAGTAGGTCATAGTGAATCAAAAGCCTATCACTTGACACAAGGCTAGAGAATTCCCCCAAAATGGGACACCAATGCATTGCAGGGCACTGTGCACACACTCATTCTCACCTACAGGCATTTTAGCATAACCAATCCACCTACTGACAGGTTTTTGGTAGGAGAAAACTGGATAATCTGGAGGAAACCTACACAAACACAGGTAAAACCTACCGAACTCCACACAGACACACAGAGGAACTGAAGCTTAGGACTGAACTGGAGACGCTGGAACTGTGAGGCAGCAATGCCTGCTACACCACCATGCCACAATTCCTGATATTATTTGACTTTAATAGCACGTAGGCATTGAGAAATTATTTGTTAATACCAATTTTATGTACTTGTGTGGATTTGCCTTTAGGTAAAGCTACAGATTATCTTCAACATTTTAATGTGTAGCAACACAAGAGGCCTCTGAAATATGGAATGTCTTATTGGCCCAGAATTAGTTAAATTGCTATAAAAATGGCTAAATTGCTGTTTATAATAATACTGCTATAGCTTTGAATAAAGCACCAACTGTTTTTTTCTATGTAACTTAATGTAGGCCATTGATTGGTGAGACGGCTCTATTTGTGGCTGGCACCAGTGCCATAAACAAATCAAACAAATGCAAAATATCACAAAAGCCTGCTGTGTTAAATTTTGGAAGTGAACATAATAACCAAAGGCCAGCTATTCAGACCAAATCAAACCTTAATCTGTGTCTGGAAAAACAGGCACAATAGAGACAATATGCTCCACCTGGACAGAGTCAATCCATAAAGAACTGAAATATTCTGATTTCATGGTGTTTCTACACTATGGTGTGAGCATAGAAAATAGTCTGTGCAATATTTCTTCACTGTAACATAACTAACACGTGTTTAGGCATCACACACACACACACACACACACACACACACACACACACACACACACACACACACACACACACACACACACACACACACAATAATCAGATTAAAAATGCATGTTGGCATATTTGCACTCAACATTTTTACTCATGTAAATGTAGCAAATATTCTGACAATGCATAAAACAGTAATAAAATGAATGTACAATTGTCTTGTATAATTTTCTACACTTACTGCAATATAAGTAAAAGTTGCCCTCTACAAGGTCATTTTTAATTAAATTAATGGTTAGTCAGTTAGTGTGCTTATCACCTGTTAAAACTGAAAACTGATGATTGGATCCCTGCTTATCATTAATCTTTCTTCATTCATTGCGGCAGTACAGAAAAGTTTCCCAATCACACAGCTATTTAATCTGGATTTTGCCCTCCCTGTCTCTCTCCCTCAAGTTTTTATGTGACTTTTCTTCTCTTGTTAGCAAGTTACATTACATTTACATTTACATTTATTCAATTAGCAGACGATTTTATCCAAAGTGACTTACAAATGAGAAAAATACAAGCAATATATCAAGCAGAGAACAATACAAGTAGTATGGTTAGAGCACATGGCCAGCCATGATACAGTATCCCAGTAGCACTTGATAGTTAAGGGGCCTCAACCACTGAGCAACCACTGCACTGCTCTTTTTGAATAAGTCATGTATTGAAAATGCTGTTGGGCAATTTTTGGTTAGGAAAATGGTTCATAACTCTTAATAATAAAGAAAAGGTGAATTATAATTCTAATCATACCTGTATTTGTGCTATACAATCACAAATTGGCAATGATCTTTACCTTTCTGATAAACTTTGTAAAAAATTTGTTCATATTGACAATCACATTTACAGCTGTCAAAGTGTAACCATAATATGTGGGTTCACCTTGAGGATGAACTGGAATACTGACTGCACCTCAGGTCTCCTTGCCCAAACATCAGTGCCCAGTCTCGATAATGCTTTTGTGTCTGAATGAACAAATCCCCACAGCCATGCACCAAAATCTAGTGGAAAGCCTTCCCATAAGAATGGAGTATATTATAACAGCAAAGAGGGGACTACATCTGGAATGTGATATTCAAAATGTACATATAGGTGTGATGGTCAGGTGTCTACAAACATTTGGTCATACAGTATATGTTTAATTAAACAGCTTTTCAGTGTTATTTCACTAACGATACAAGATAGAGAAGGAGAACTCTGCTGTTGATGGCAAGAAAAGGCTTGAGAGGTAAAAACAGGTGGAAATATGAAGTTTGTTAGGAGCATAATTTTAAATACGCCATTCGATTTTGTGTGATCAGGGTAGATCCATGTGCAAGCAGTCTTCATTTGTAAGAGAGTGGGTCAAAATGTGTTTGTGGTTAAAATCTAGTATGTACACTGTTGAAGTTTTGATAGACTAACTTAAAGACTAACTTGATAGACCACGTAAAATCTACCTGGGTGAATTAAAACATAGCCCACATAATAATAGTAATGTCCAAAGACATGCATGATAGGCTGACTGGTATGTCCAAAAGTGTCCTTAGTGTATGAATGGGTGTATGAATGTGTGTGTGATTGTGCACTGCGACGGATTAGCACCCTGTCCAGGATGTACCCCGCCTTATGCGCAATGCTCCTTGGGATAGGCTCAAGGTTCCCCGCAACCCAGTAGGATAAGCAGTATAAAAGATGCGTGGATGGATGGATAATAATAATAATAATAATAATAATAATAATAATAAAAAGAAGTATTATTATTATTTTTCATTCTTCTTCTTCTTTTTCTTCTTCTTCTTCTTCTTCTTCTTCTTCTTCTTCTTCTTCTTCTGCATCTTATTATTATTATATAAAATCGAGCATAAGATCACAAGCATTCATAACTTACTTTGCATCACCATGAGATACTGTATTGCTTGCAAGCATTGTATACTCTAATTAATAGTATAAGAACTATTCAAGTACTCTACAGGATCCATCAAGATTTTAGTCAGGGACTAAAATGTGGCCTTCACTGTCAAAACCCAAGGATCTAAACAAAGAATCTTTTGAGCTTCAATATAACTTACTCCTCCCTTAGCTATTTAGGCCAATACAAAAAAATCCAAAAAACTTTATTATATGATGCGAAAATAGGTTCATATTCATCGTTACTCAAACGTGGCATACCCAAACTTACACGGAACAAGCAGGGGATGATTTTGAGACATTTTTTTTAAACTTGCTACAACAGTAAAGAACATTGAGCAAAGGCTTTGCAAGTTCCACAGAGATTTAAACTTGGATACCTGGATTCAGTCCAGAGTGTGGACCATTACACCATGGAACCATGATACTTTGGAATTTTACTTTCCACCCACTGAACATTAGCATATACTGACTGATATATTATTGCTCTCAGTTATTACAAAGGTCAAGGACTAAATGTAGCCTGAATTGAAGCAGGACCCTTTTATTTATTATTATTATATGCACCTAAAAAATTGGCCTGTAATCATATTGACAAGAATCTGGTATACTCATCTTTACATGTAGCAAGGAGAAGATGCTTTTGAGACAATTTTTACATGCTTCAGTAGTAAAGAATCTTAAGCAAAGACTTTGCAGGTTCCACCAAATTTGAACTGATATAACTGGATTCAAGTCCAGAGTGCTAACCATTAAAACATGGCACCAAGACACTTCAAACCTTTAGTTTCCAACAACTGAAGAATAGGATATACTCTGATCACTAGTTTGAGAGTCCAGAGATTTAACCATTACACCATGGATCGAATATACTTTCAGAGTTTAGATTCTACCAACTGAATACTAGGATATACTCAATGACATTTTCTGTCATTATCACTGACTTATCACAAATATCTTGGAGAATAAGGACTAAAAAGGTATAACCTAAATATCACTGTTGAAACCGAAGCTCAAACCAGAGACCTGAAGATTTTCAGTCTAAGGAACCTTGTGGAAAGACAATGCAGGTTCCCCTGAGCTTTTGTATGCAGATTGATGGATTCAAAAAGCTAACTATTACATCATGGAACCAAAATACTGCAAACATTTTAGTTTCCACCTAGTATACATTAGCATATGCTGATTGATATCATCTTGTTTTCAGTTAACACAAAGGTCAGGGACTAAGGATGTACACATATATTGAGGAGAAACTTTCCAGGTTCCACCTAGATTCAAACTCAGTTCGGTGGTTTTAAAGCCTACAGTGTTGACCACTTTGCTACAAATATAAAGTAGTGAGTATACAGCTTGTGTAACAGAGTAAATTTGCTATCCTCTCAAAATAATTCAACACACAGCCATTAATGTCTAAACCGCTGGCAACAAAAGTGAGTATGGTGTCAAGTGTGTGTGGCGGCAACCAGGTGAGGAGTACAAAGACAGGTGTGTCTTGCCTACAGTCAAGCATGGTGGTGGGAGTGTCATGGTCTGGGGCTGCATGAGTGCTGCCGGCACTGGGGAGCTACAGTTCATTGAGGGAACCATGAATGCCAACATGCACTATGACATACTGCAGCAGAGCATGATCAGTATGCAGTATTCCAACATGATAACAACCTCCAAGACAACCACTGCCTTGCTAAAGAAGCCGAGGGTGAAGGTGATTCACTGGCCAAGCTTGTCTCCAGAGCTAAACCCTATTAAGCATCTGTGGGGCATCCTCAAACGGAAGGTGGAGGAGCACAAGGTCTCTAACATCCACCAGCTCAGTGATGTCGTCATGGAGGAGTGGAAGAGGACTCCAGTGGCAAGCTGTGAAGCTCTTGTGAACTCCATGCTCAAGAGGGTTAATAATGGTGAAAATAAGGGAAAATAATGGTGGCCACACAAAATATTGATACTTTGTGCCCAATTTGGACATTTTCACTTAGGGGTATACTCACTTTTGTTCCCAGCAGTTTAGACATTAATGGATGTGTGTAGAGTTATTTTGAGGGGAGAGCAAATTTACACTATTACACAAGCTGTACACTCACTACTTTACATTGTAGCAAAGTGTCATTTCTTCAGTGTTGTCGCATGAAAATATATAATCAAATATTTACAAAAATGTGAGGGGTGTACTCACTTTTGTGAGATACTGTATCTACATACAAATTTGTTCTGTTCAATGCAGTATTTCCATTGAGTGTTATAGTCTATACCTTGTATCAGTAATATAAAGTGAACATTATTCTGGCATCTAAATTTGTTTAATGGTGTGCCACTCTGTGCTACATATTCAAGTATGTGTGCATGCATGTGTGTGAGAAGGCCTGAGTGATATACATATGCTTTCTTCACTACATCTCATGAAGGTGCTGAAAGAAACTCTTTGAGTATCAATGCTGCATGTGCCTTGTGTTTCAATTAGAAATAAGTTCTGAGCTCCAGTAATGACCCAGACATAACAACTAGTGTAGAGATCCAGCAGGAGTTCTGCTAAACACATGGTGCTAATGAGGCCAGCATGTTGTATTTTTATACTGCCAATTGCCAACTCTGTGCTGAAAGTCAGAATATCTATTTTAATATAGTCAATATCTCTCTTAACTGTCATCACCTGCACAAATATGTATTTTCACAATGGAACAACAAAAGCACAATCATATGGTTTTAGGATATGCTAATATTTCTCAGTGATCTTGGGTCTTCACAGCTTCCTCTTGCAATTATGATGTACATGGCAGACTGCTACACAGCTCAAGTTTGTTTTAGTTGAAATGTCTTGGCTCACAGAGGGGTAGTCTTAAGGAGGGGAAACTATAGGTACCAAAGAACAAGAATGAATATTCCCTTATGGAAATATAGTATACTTCAGTACATTATTAAAGTGTAATATAGATAAGTGCATTAAGTACATACAGTATATCACTACACTCACTCATTCTTCTACAGTAATTGCCTTTTCGTTCATTATATTCAACAGACTGCCATGCGCAGTCATTCTTTTAACTAGTGAATTCTATCACTGCATAATGAAGGATAATATCCTCAAGTACCATCAGGTTATCACATGCTCCATAATGGAGAACAGATCTCTGGACCATGTTTACATACCTAGAATGATGTTTTCTGTGTCCTCCCTCATGCACTACTTGGAAACTCTAACCATGCCATGATCATGCTTGTACCCACTTACACGCAAACCATGAAACAAAACAAACCATCCAGGACAATCAGATGCCACTGGACTGCTGAAGCAGTGAAGGAGCTACAGGACTGCCTAGGCACCACTAACTGGCCAGCCAAAAAACTTTTTGCCACCAAAAACTTTAGTGAGGTACAATAATGATAAACCATGGTTCACTAAGGAACTGAGGGTGCTCAGGGCTGTCATGGGGTGTGCTCACCAGGCTGGAAAAAGAGAGGAGTATCACTCTGGTAAGCAAAAGTTTAACGAAGTACTAAACTCTACAAAGAGGGGCTATAAGGTATGGCTGGAGAGGGAGGTCTCTACTAACAGCACTAAAGCTTTTTGGGGCTCATTGCAGACACTCACCAACTACAAATGCAGGAGCTCCCAGGCACCCCACACCCCCATTCTGGCAGATCAATTGTATCAGTTCTACAGTTGCTTTGAGAGTTCTCCCCCTCCCACCATAATGGATGGCTCTAATGCCTCTTCCCCAGCCCTGCAGGATGCCCCTACACCCATTTCTTACCTCCACACTCACTATAATTTCAGAGCAAGCTAACAAGATCTTCAAAAAACAAATACAAGGAAAGCAGCAGGGCTTCATGGTGTCACTCCTGGCACTTTGAAAAACTGTGCTGTCCAGCTATATCTGGTCTTCGCTGATATCTTCAATGAATCACTACAATCTTGTAGAGTTCCTGATTGCCTTAAAGTTTTCACCGTCAATCCCATCCAAAAGAAGGACATTATTACTGGACTTAATGACTATAGACCAATGACACTGACCTCAGTGGTGAAGAAGTCTTCTGAGCATCTGGCTCTAAATCACTTGAAATCAGTGACTGAACCTCTCCTGGACCCTCTACAGTTTGCCTATAGGGCAAATTGCTCTCAACATGTGTCTTCATTTTCATTGCATGTTATAGCTCCTTGACTTCACAAACACATATGCCAGAATTTTGCTTGTGGCTCCTCCTTTAATCCCCAAAGTAGCCAAAACAAACTCTTACAGCTTGACATCCATCCAAGCACCTGTCAGTGGATGTCTGATTTCCTGTCAGAGAGGAGACAATATGTACATCTTGTACAATATGTACAATATGTACAGGGCAGCTGTGGCTCAGGTTGTAGAGCGGGTTGTCAACTAATCACCGACCCACATGACTTAATGAAGTGTCCTTGGGCAAGACACTGAACCCAAGTTGTACCCGATGGCAAGTTAGCACCTTGCATGGCAGTTCTGCTACCATTGGTGTGCGAGTGTGTGTGTGAATGGTTGAATGAGACACAGTGTAAAGCACTTTGGATAAAAGCGCTATATAAGTGTGCCATTTACCATTTACATCTATATCATCACTTGTCTGACCATCTAACCATCAGCACAGGTGCACCTCAAAGTTGCATTCCCCCATATTGTTTTCACTTTGCACAAATGACTTCTCATCCAGTGATGGTGGGCCTCATCTCCAGCAATGATGAGTCAAGTACAGGAGAGAGGGAGCAAAACATGACAGTGGAGATGATCGCGGATTAAAAAAAAATTATATCCATATTTGATTTATTATAGCCTTCCTGTCATCCCAAACCAGTCTGGCTATTCTCCTCTGACCTCTCTCATAAACAAGGCATTTCCACCAGCAGAACTTCTGCTCACTGGATGTTTTTGTTTTTCACACCATTCTGTGTAAACGCTAGAGACTATTGTGCATGAAATCCCAGGAGATGAATAGTCAAACCAGGCCACCTGACATCAACAAGAATTGAGACCCCATTTTTTCTACATTCTGTTGGATGTGAACATCAACTGAAGCTCTTGACCAGTATCTGCATGATTTAATGTATGCACTGCTGCCACATGATTGGCTGATGGGATAATTGCATGACTGAGTATAGGGGTACAATGTTGGTGCCCCCAAATCCCTTGTAATTAGTTGGTTTCCTGCATTAATTTGTTATAAAATGCCATCTGATCTTCATCAAAGTCACAAGTATAGACAAACACAATGCGCTTCAGCAAACAACACACAAACACTTATAATCTTTCATGTCTTTATTGAACACATCCCATTAAACATTCACAGTGCTGTGGAAACATTAAATGAACTTCGTAAGTGACTGCCTGTTGTTACCTGGATGATCCAGAACTGTTTTTTTTAGTTTTGTGATAGTTGTTCATGAGTCCTTGTTTGTCTTAAGCAGTTAAACTGCCCACTGTTCTTCAGAAAAATTATATCCCCTAACAATAACCCTCACAGAAAAATGAATGCATTTTTACATTAATTAAAATCCTTCATTTAATATGTTTTTTTTAAACTTATGACACTTATGTGTTTGTTTATAGCATAATTATATGTGTATTATATAGAATAGGCCTAGTGAATAGTCTTCATAAATGATATATACCGTAACACACACACACACGCCCCAGAATGCTTCCCTTCTCGATCCATTTTGGTCATTTTAACTGTGTCTGTGACAGACTAGAGTAATGTTGTAAGGTGAACGGTTGGTATGCACTTGATATAATAAAATACATTTTTTAACTCATTTAAAACGCTAAACAAAAGTCAAATAAAAATGTCACAACCCTGCGCCCCCCCGGCGTCCACCCCCTACCGCCCGGCCTCCACCCCCCACTGCCCGGAATCCCACCGTATGGCGCCCCTAAGCACTGCATATACTGCATACCCCATTTTGCACCCCTGGGTACTGGGTACCTATTAAAGTGGACATTAGGATACTTGATGTAAACTTGGATAAACATACATGGACTGTAAGGGATACATTCTTTCTGTGCACAGTGGTATATAATGTGAATGGACTTAATTATAATTGGCATAATTATTATTAGTATCATCTAAGCTAAGTATACATCTTCTCAAAGGGATAAGTTCTTAGGCAAGGCAGAAAAAGGAATCAAAATATCATGATGCCAACCAGATCATTATACACCAACATCTGTGGAAACAGCAGCATTTCAGTTTCCCAAAAAGCACTGGGGGAAGCGTGCCTACGTCCAGGGTACTTTTTTGAGAACTGTGCTTCTTTTCATTGGGTAGGATACAATGTGTACACAACTTACTCTGTTTCCATGATAACTTATTCATCTGGGCCTGTTTCAGCATTCCAGCTCTTCATGACAGAAACCACTATGGTCTCTACAGCACCATCCACTTTCCAGAACATTCTCTCTCATAGCAGACCAGCACACAGAGCATCGCAAATAAACTACAAGGGAAAGGTATTTCTTTCTTTTGGCAACAACAATATTTAGCATAATTTAATAGTGATTTTTCAAATAAGCACCAGAAAATACATATCTTCACATCAACCACCATAGCCACGAAACCTGTTTATGTTTCTATGAAAGAATGGAGACTTTGTCACACATAACATTGTTTAAGTTTGAAGTGCTTATTGGTGTGGCCCAGCCTGGGTTATTAATCATGAAAAATACAGTTGACTTCTCATTTTAGTACATAATGGTGAGCTGTTATGTGGGGTAGTAGTCAAAAATAAGCACACTTGCAATGACATCACTGGCAAGCCATGTTTAGGTGACGGAATACTGTGTTTGCAATGTATGTTTGATTTTCCGAGGTGGCTCATATTAAAAATGCACCACGTTTGTAAAAACATGTCACTGAGACAGTACTTGCTTTAAGAGAATAGCACCATTCAATATAGTATATAAACTGCAATGGAGAAAAAGGAAGCATTGGCAGAGGTTTTGATGGCAAGAGCACTACAAAGCTCCCCATCTCGTGATCCCGTGCAAATGGAAGACAGTTATGCATGCAAACTTGACAGTAAGAGCCTGGTTTGATTTTAGTGTAGGGCAACCCAGCCCTCCTGCATTCCTATTTTTCAAGTGAAATGATAATTTTCTATATTCCCCACGAGATTCTTATAAATACTTCTATACATCTGCAGTTATAAGCATGACCTAAGGATAATGGAGTCTTATGTACTGTGTGACTTTGAGGCTAAACCATATAAAATTAAAGATGACATTTTAACCCCATCATATTTTAAAGTGACATGTTGGAAAATTCTAGGACTTCTAGGACATGGATTTAATAAACATCAACGGCCAGGGTCACAAAAGCAACCTGGAGAAGAATTGGTAAAAACTTAAATATTTATATATAAATATACAAATTAAAGAAAGAAAGGAATGGAGTGGGAGAAAATTAAAACCAGAGCCGAGCCAACTTAAGCAAATAGTACCTCAAAAAAATTATTATTATTACATGGATGCTCTTATGTTCTGTAACACCTTGTGGATTCTGTGTCAGAGAATTGTCAAGCATGACCCTGAAAACATCAACTTTTCAAAACTGATTATAAAGAAATACAATTCAGGCAACGTGTGATTTTTTAAAAATGAAAGGTTAAAAGCTGGATATAGTTCTGTTTGAGACAGTGTGTGAAAATTGCAAAGGAATACAGCTACAGTGGATATAAAAGTCTACACACGCTTGTTAAAATAGCAGGTTTTTGTGATGAAACCAAGATAAATCATATCAGAAGTGAAAAACAAATAGAAATGTTTTGTTTCACTTGTATGCACACATATCAACTAATATTTTTAAATAATAAAAATGTCATTTTGATAGTAAGAATCTACCAACTTAGCATATATTAATTTGGCTATATATTAATCCTCCCCCCACACACACCCCACCTCCCCCCACCCCCAATAGGATTTAACTCTGGGATCTGACTGGGCCATTCCAAAACACTACTCTTTTTATTCTGAAACCATTCCTTTGTTGACTTAGATTTGTGATTTGGGTCATTATTATTCTGAAATTGTCATCTTCACCCATATAGAAAAGGGCAATACTTTCCAGACGTTCCTGCAGCTCCTTGTCTCTTGGCAGCCTCCCTGATAAGTTTTTATCTTTTCCTTTTGTCAATTTTGGAGGGACGGCCTGTACTTGGTCACTGTGATGTCCCATTTTCTCCACTGGTCGATGATGGCCTTCACAGTTTTCCACTGTACATCATACTAATGTCTTGGAAATTCGTTTGTATCCTCCTGATCGATTCCTTTCAACAATAAGAACCCATACAGGCTTTATAAGCTTTTTGCAGTCCATAGCTTCTGTAGTCAGATGAAAACAATATGTCAAGAAAATCCTACAGAAACAGCGGATCTATTTTTTTGGGGTAAACCAGAATAACTTCATTGATAACAGGTGTATGTAATTTTTGAACAGAAATTTGAATGTGATTGTGATTCTGAGCATAGTCACATGCCCCATTATAAAATAATCTTAAATAATCCCACCCCGAATCTTATATATTTGCTTTAAACTTGTAAATTGTTGGTTGGCTTAGTGGTTAGCATGTTCACCTCACACGTCCGGGGTTCGAATCCCGCCGGGGCCATGTGTGTGTGGAGTTTGCATGTTCTCCAGGGGCTGCGGGGGTTTCCTCCGGGTACTCCGGTTTCCTTCCCCAGTCCAAAGACATGCATGGTAGGCTGACTGGCGTGTCTAAACTGTCTGTAGTGTATGAATGGGTGTGTGAATGTGTATGTGGCACCCTGTCCATAGTGTACCACGCCTTGTGCCCAATGCTCCTGCCATAGGCTCCAGGCTCCCCATGACCCTGAAAGATTGATTATTATTAACCTGCAGTGTTAATAGGGGTGTGTAGACAGTTGAGACAAAAAAAAGTATACTATGCATCAGTAACTCAACATTATTATTATGAAGCCATCATGGTTGAGACTTAGTACACAGTCTCATTGTAGACAGGACTATTGCACATATACATAGGAACAGGCTCATGCAAAGACAGATAGGCAGCACCATTTGAGCTTCAAGTGCGTAATTATGCTGTCTCCTCTAAATAGCAAGGATGGTAAACAGAAAAGCTGCACTCGCCATTAGCCAGCTCTTTTGTTCAAACTACAAAAAAGTTACTGTTCTGCTGTTTGTCCTTTCATGTCATTTGTACTTTGCCTGGACAATGTTTGCTTAGTGTATTTACTTCTAGTTTTTTCGACAAGGAATTGTGATTGAAACAGTGTTCAGGAAAGTAAATCTTGTTCATGTTTATTACATATTATCACATTATTGTATTTCAAGTGCGCCTTTTTAATGATGGCTGATGATGTGTAGGAGGTATTTATCACTTATCAATTGTCTCAATTGGCTGCATGACTCTACAGTTCTCCTAGATAGGAACCAGACCCAGCCGGATTTGTTTATACCATTTTGTACATTTCTACTTACAACCATTGTTGGTGCTGCTGTGCTTGGATCCCCAAAAATCAATATTATCAACAATAATAATCAACATCAACAATGTAAGACACTGTGGATGGCTTACAGACCATTCGGGTTCGGGTGGTGGGAGTTGGGAGGCTCTGTGATTGGGGCAGAGGTGGCGTCTGGTCAAGTGATTGCCTTTATTCATGGCGAGATTGTTCCATTACCAAAATGGAACCAACTGCACTTGTGAAGTGATCATGGCTTGATAGCTTAGGAATGCAATGACTGACATGTGCCATCTTTAATAAGAGCTCTTTAGTAGCTTTCAGACACCAGCCAGGCATTTTAGTCGACTTTGGAGCTCCATTTGCAGCTAAAATTTTTGTGGCTGTCCTAAACCAAACTGGGGAAAAAATATTAATGGAGGGTTATACACTAATATGGAAAGTGACTTACTGGCTTATTGGAATGTTATCAAAAAATGTTTTTAAAGTGATTATTATTAAAAGTAATCAGTTCAGAAATATGCAGAGAAAGTGTCTAGATATGATCTGTTTCTGTTCCTAAAAGGTACTCTAAATTATTCTAATCTTGAGTGCTCTGTTAAAAAGACACTTCGTTTGTAGGAATCTGTCAAATGCTGTAAACGTACTGAAACGGTCTACCGACCCAAAATCTCTGTAAAGAGAAAATAATCTAAAAGGCCTAAGAAACACAACAAAACATCAGGGTTCAGTAGAGAACTACAGTATCTATAGACAGGACAGTTGTGCGCTGGGTGCAAGGACGCTCCTTTTTCTAAGACAAGGCTTTCAAAATCAGCACTTTGATATCTCATAAGGTATTTCTGAAACATTCATTGCCTTTCTTTGCTCTTTCCCTCCACCCTCCATCTCTCACACTGCCAATACTTTCATCCTGGCAGAGCTTGAAAGTGTGGTTCCAGAGACTGAGTGAGAAAGAGAGAAGGGATGAGGGGGATTCAGTAACCGTGGGCCAGCATCAAGCCATCCACACAACTTTATTGTTTCAGCATGCCATTCTCCATTTGTTTTCTATCAAATTCACATGGTAGCATTTTGGAAGCTTAAGCTGGTTTGGTGTGCATTGTTTCAGGTCTGTTACATTTGCTACTTGTTTTGCAAGAACTGTCTCAATAAAATAAATGAAAAGAATGACGTTTAAGATTTCAGAGTCTAGAAAGAAATCAAATTTGGTCATAAATTAAATATTCATGGGCTTAACTCTCATGCTGAATGTGCGTGTTCTGTTAATCTGCCATCAGGCAAAGAGGAAGAACCAAAAATAGTCCAAAAAGCTAAATCCACATGGGCCAACAGAAAGTGGGCTGGGCAAACTCAGAAATTCCTACATTTTTCCTACATGCTTGTGAACGAAGGTCAAAAAGGAAACTAAATCAAGGCCTAATAGACAAGCAACTATCACACAGATGCCACATGTTTGTGTAGGGCATTAGAGTTTCAGTGTGTAGCACTGCCACCTCACTGTTCCAGGGTCACTGGTTCAGTCCTGAGCTCAGGTTACGGTCTGTGTGAAGTTTCACATCCTGTAAAGTTCTCTCTGTGTCTGTTGGTGTTTCCGCTAGGTTCTCCAGATTCATCCCACCTATCAAGAACATGCCCGTAGATTGCCAGTGGATTGGCCCCTAGGTGTGAATGAGTGTATCAGTGTGTGTTCATGGAATGGACTTGACCTCCCAACCAGAGTGTATTCCCATCTCATGCCCAGTGTCCCCGGGGCAGGCTCCGGATCCAAGAATTAAAAGTTCATTAAGACGCATTGGTTTACATTGACAGTGTTTCTGGTTAGAGCAGAATAAAAAGCCACATAAGTAAA
This sequence comes from Ameiurus melas, assembly GCA_012411365.1. NCBI lineage: Eukaryota > Metazoa > Chordata > Actinopteri > Siluriformes > Ictaluridae > Ameiurus > Ameiurus melas. Next base: position 14,274,456 of record CM022774.1, read on the forward strand.
AACGGACAGAAGAATGATCAAGGTTTTTACACAGTACACAATCACAACCATATGAACCATATGATTATCAGAATACAGAAGGCCAAATCTGCTGTGATTTACGAGGTTCCCTCAACACCATGATTTTTCCTGCCCAATTGCTTTCCACAATACACACTGAAAAGTATATTACATTTACATTTATTAGGAAGCAGACGCTTAGCAGACGCTTTTATCCAAAGTGACTTACAAATAAGCAAAGCGATATATCAAGCAGGGAACAATACAAGTAGTGCTACTATACAAGATCCATTAATTGAATACTATATATAAAATATTACACAGAATACATACATTCATGGAGTGTATAGCTAATCATGTGGCTGTGCAGTGCGTAAAACTCTAACCCTGCATGTTTGATGTTCACATCAAATCAGTCTGAAGCTACAGTGGGCAGTTTTACCAAAACTAGACAGCTGAGGATTATAGACTCAGATTCCTGTTCTTTGCTGGCAGGACTGGAACCTGATGTGGTTTCTTGCTATTGTAGCCCACCAGCCTAAAGGTTTGATGTGTGTTCTGAGATACTTTTCTGTTCACAATGGTTGTAAAGAGTGCTTATGCATGTTACTGTATCCTTCCTGTCAATGCTAACCAGTCTGACCACTCTTCTGTGAGCTCGGTCATAAACAAGGTATTTCTGCTGCAGGACTGTCACTCACTGGATGTTTCCTGTCTTTCAAACCATTTTGTGGCGTTTGATTATTCCAGGATATCAGCTGTTTCGGAAATACTCATCTTGCTGCAAAAACCACGCCTTGGTCAAAGTCACTTACATAATTTATCCCCAATTCTGATGTTTGATGTGAGCATTAACTGTTACTATTAACCTGTATCTGCATGATTTTATGCATTACTCTGCTGACAGATGATTTCCTGATCAGATTATTGCATAAATGAGCAGGGGTACAGGGGTTCCTATTAATGTGGCTGGTGTGTGTGTGTGTGTGTGTGTGTGTGTGTGTGTGTGTGTAAAATATATATCTGAACAAGGTGGAGTTATTTTAACTCCAGAACTGGGGACTCACTGGAACTGGTTCCTGAAGTTTTCCCAACCTTTAAGAGTGCTTTTTGAAATGTAACATTTAGTCTGTTTGAAACAAATGCTGTTTTCCCCTTTGGTGAGGTTTGCTTAGACAGGTGAGAACAGAGCAACTGTTCTCATGTGAGGACCAAAACAATGTCTGGTCTAATTCCAAACAAACTCTAGCGTGACTATCCTAAATCAATCCAACTGCAGGAAGTGCACCAAACATTGTATGTACCACCTCAGCCGGCGATTTATGGTTTTCATTTATTGTGAAACTAAACCTAACCAAAAGTATAAATTTCACTCCGATTCATACACAACAAATGGATAATGAGTTGATGAGCTGGTTCCAGGAAAGATCAGGAAAACGTGAGAACCTCTACTTTAGTGGATACTGTTTATTACAATTAAACATTAAAATTTCACAATTCTGTCTTAGTCTAGATTAAAAAAACGAAAAGAAAAAGGTTGAATAGCCATTTGAGGAAAGAAAGAACAGCACAATTGATTTTAGTATTTCCTTTCCATTTGACAAGACTTCTTCCTGATTGACGAGGTGAAAATAAGGCTGGAAAACGAGACTGCTGGTGACTTCTGAATGACGTAAACCCATTAGCAAGTCCCTCAAAAATCTACTAAAGAAATAAACTCCTTTCAGTGAATGGCCTACTCTCCCTGCACTACACCCTAAGAGAGTCTACACACCTCTCAACTCACTCTGTTAAAACACATTGATTCCCCAAAGACACCTGAATTACACAAACACCGGTGAACATAGCAGTTGATTGCTTCCATGTTGCTTGAATAAACATGCGAGACAAATTAGCTCGTTGTTGTTGAAGTTCAGCTGCAGTGCAGGTCTAACAGTCCCAAAATGTGTAAAGGCCTTCTCTTGATAACCTCAGAAGAGGCACAGGTGTGCAACACTTCATTATATGCATGTGGAGAGTCAGACAACAGGCTCTCCAGTTCCTCTACACACACAGCTTCCATTCTCTACGCAGCTATTCGACCACTCCCACATCACACAGACAAGGCTGCACTTTCCACAAAACGCACAACTTCCACTGGAAAGTGCTACACTGCTGCTCTGTTTTCACTACACATGGGCCTCATTCTCTACATGTTGCTTTTAGATGAAGGATAAAACGGTTTTTGGCTAGCCGATAAGATGTAAAAGTGTTCCTGACTATGTAATACATCAAAATGACTGAATTCTACATAACTTCAGACATAAGCATAGCACGCTCTTAATAAAAGACAAGTACTGTACTAAGAATAAGGACAGGGCCAGGAGAGGGTTCACCTTGTGTTAGTAATTTATTCGATCTCATGTTTGTTATCTTTACATAAATACACTCCTACACGACACATACTTAAGAGAACAAAATGCTGAGTTTAAAAAAAATGTGAAAAAGAAAGTAGAAGAAAGATATGCTATTATTTGATTTAATTTCTTTTGCTTTCTTTTCTAAATATATTTTTATGGCAAACTAGTAGATGCAAATTCCAAAAGTCTGAAAACCTTTCCAATATGGGGCCAATAAGGGAGATAAAGATATCACTAGTTAAAGGAATGCACTGTACATCTGTGCCTACTTAAAACAAGCATGTACATCCATCCTTGTGCTTCTTCCAATCAGCATATCCATGATGCAAGAATAAAGGAAGTTTATTTCTGGAATAAAGAAACTACAATTTCCCACCTAATGTTTAGTTTAAAAAGGTAAAGTACTACACCAGTCAAGAAGAAACATTTCCAAATTAAATTTGGAACAGGTCCAAGAAAGTGTCTAAAGGTGGTGTTTAAGGAATTCTTCTTCTTTTTTTTTTTTAGTTAAATCACAGTCCAAATGCTTCATTGGAAATGTGATGGTCCATAAAGCCAAAAAGAAAAAGTAACTGATTACTACTTCTTAATCACTGGACAAAGGATCAGCTCTTTTTTGGCTAAACTGTAGGTGTTTGGCTCTGACCAAACTTAATGATGAAAGTCTTTCAGATTCAATAAGCCAATGGTTTTCAGCTTCTCCAGCCACAATAACACAGCAGCTTCATTCATCACCTGCAGGCAGATTTTCCTCAATCCTCTTGATGAACTTCATGCGTATTTCTGTCACATTGTCTCCTCTTAGAGTGTCTTGAGCAAAACGCACATCCACTGCCATTTGCACCTATGGAAACAGACCCAAAAACATGACCTCAAAATGACCTCAATGGCAACAGATTTGTCCTCCTCCTTTTTTAAACTCCTGAGTGTCTAGGAATGTCTCAAAAAACTTGAAAATAATGTCTACAAATGTTTCATTGTTATAAAGGGTCTTTCTAACAAATAGCCTGTTTTCACGGAGATGAGCCAATAGTTCTAATATTCACCAATCTAACCCTCAATATTCCCTTAGTATTCATTACATCACTGCTGCTGAGTTCTCGATTCTGTTTGGTCAGAAGGTTTTGATTCATTCTCTGTAACAGCTGTGTCGTTGTAAGGCAAATCACATGTTAATATTAATGCCTATTCTAATATGTTATTGTTAGTATAATATAATAAGTTACATAGGGACATTGATAGCAAGACTTGTTGATATGGTGAGGTTTTGCGTGAGGAGACATAGCATTGTGTGTAGACATGTAGCATTTTTGTAACAGTCAGAGGTAATGCTGTAGGTTGAAGTTTTCTGACATGGGAATAATAATAATAAAAATAACAGTAATAACTTTGGGATGGTAATGGCTCTCTGATTATTGCTGTGCATTACCCTATTGTTTTTTGGAATATTTTCCTATAACCATAGGTCATGAAATGCTTTATTTTTAACTTACCATAATTCTCGGACTATTGAGCACACCTGAATATAAGCAACACCCGCTAATTTTAAGAAGAAAAACAATTTTGCACATATATAGGCCGCACTTGTTAATAAGCCGCAGGTTTCCACATTGTAACTGTTACGATTCGTGACATAAATGAAGCAGGACGGATGCAAGTGCAGTTAGGACGAGAGCTTTTATTGAAACAGAGGAGAGCAGACTCAAGAGAAACAAGAAACATGACCAACTCAATGAACTAAGCTAACTAAACCAACTAACCTAAACATTAACTATGACATGAAACGTGACAATGACTATGAACATGCCATGGAACAAAGACTCTATATCTATACTTTATAAACCACTTCTACAGTCTATACAACTCTAAGCTATACAATCCACTACTAGGCTATAAGCTATGCTACAAGCTTCTAGGCTACAGGCTAAGCTATGTTATAAGCTAACTAACTTTGACATGAACTCAGACATGGCTAGGAAACATGAACAAGAACTAAGACACATGGCATGTACAAAGACTCTAACTATATTCGCTATCTAATTCTAACTCTGTATCTAATTATCCGCGTTGTGTGTGTCATGGCTCCCGATATATATACACACCAGCCAAACTGCTAACAGCTGCGGGCAATACCAATACACACGTGACTCGACAACACATGACAAGACGGGGCGGAGACATGACGTCACCAATATGCATTTCTTCGTGTGTTTTCCCTGATGAGGGGATGTGCATGAAGAGCAAAAAGACTGATCTGAAGAATGTAGTGTGAGCGCGTTAGATTTAATTCGAACAGTTTCATTGATCCACTGTGACCTGTTGGGTAATTTAATTTGTCCGATGTGACGAGGCTAAATCTTTTGGCGGCATGAAACTCGTTAGCCCAGAAAAATCCATAAATTAGCCGCATCATTGTTTAAGCCGCAGTGTTCAAAGCGTGTGAAAAAAGTAGTGGCTTATAGTCCGGAAATTACGGTAGTTACGTCACAAAGGAGACAAGAAGAGTTTTTACTGCAGTTTATCCAGGAGATGCTGTGAGGTAATGTTAATGTAAAGCAGTGGTCACCAACCCTGTCCCTGGAGATCTAGGTTCCTGAATACATTAGCTCAAACCATAGCTGTGCCCACGGACCATCTAACCATTGCATTACGACGTTCTTGGTCAACTAAACAGGTGTGTTAGATTTTGGTTGGAGATGAAACCTGCAAGAAATTAAGTCTCAAGATAGAAGGTTGGTGACCACTGGTGTAGTGTGATAAATGTATACTCAATAAGTGGAGAAACATTTGCCATGCTCGGGTCACTTTCATTCAAACGAGTGTTTTGTGACCGGTTGCTGAATCAAAGCTGAGCTGGAACATGCCACTTCATTAATTAATGCCATGAAACCACAAGCTAAATCACCAATGATCATTACTGAGAGAGGTTTTCTATACAGCAGTGTGTATAGATTTGACAGAACAGTTAGAGGATCACAGAAGAACTTTACTGAGAGATCATGCAGAGTTTTGTGTTTGGGGAACAAATAATGGGATTAAAAAAAACTTATCCCCAAATGCATACTTCTGTACAACAATAGAGCATCACCAGCTGTTACTTAGGTCTAGTCTAGTCTTTAGAAGTAGCCAAGAGCTGATCACAGTGAGTTACTCAAATAAATCGCTCTTGTACAATATATGGATTTCAGCCATAGGCCAATCACAGTTAGCAGTTCAAATAAAATGAGCATTTTCAAATAGCATCCAAATTTTCCTCAGTATTTTGAAATGCATTATTGTTATTATTTTATGTTATTTTTTTTAGAAGCAAATGATTTTCACAATAGAAACCCTTTAACATGGCACAGAATAAACGCTTTACCATCTCCAGAGCTCCTCTTAGTGCGCCACACAGTAGGTTGGAGTAAATTAGAGTGTTATGGTTGTCTGGAAGCTCCACAAAGTCCACCAGTGGATTGCTCTCCAGGATGAGGGAGAACTCATCTCCAGCAGGGCTCCAGTTCGTCACACTGGGCGTGATGCCCAGGTACATCTTAAAGGCTACCTGCCCATGAGAAACAGAAATACACTTAAGCAATGATGTAACCCAAGTATGACAGTTAAACGATTTCACAGGTTTTTTAACTTTAATGAGATTTATACGACTAGAGCCAACCACTGTCACCAAAGTAACTCAGATGGCAGTTTTAATTACAGAGTTTGGAATCTTTACCTAGTGGCTTTTTGAACCTTCCTCAAGGGAGCAATACAGTGTGAAAAGATTCAAAAGGTTTGGTATTCTGACCAGGAGCCCAGAATTGCTCTGAGCAAACAGTAGATTAACATCTGACAACGTGGCTCACAGTGGAAAGCAAAGGCAGAACAGGATGGGGAGGAGAGAACGAAAACACTGTCATTCTTTCAGTGTGAACTAACATGTTTTTGTAGTGCAATGTCTCGCAATTTTAAGGTTTAATTAACATTACATCTGGTCATCGTCGTATGTAAAGACAACAAAGACAGCAGAACTGAGGTATATCAAGTGTCTCCAACATTTCAACTTGCAAATGAATTTACGGTAGCTTAGAAAGGATATTTCTCCTCATGCATGATTCAGGAAATGATAAACAATAGACTGAAGGGATAAACGTTTACATTGCAAGCTACTGGACAATGCACTCTTGTGTGAAATATTTCCATGGTTATTGGCACAGACTTTCTTTCCATGCTCCAATTTATTTTATAAAAGTGCTGCAGTCAAGCTCTAATTGGCTGAAATTCTGATACCTTTGCAATGACATCGGCTGTTTCTCGGAAATCGTGACACCTGCCGACACTGGAGCGAGCCAAGAAGTCCTCGATGAGACGTACTCCAATATTGTAACCCCTTACAAAAGAAACAAAGAAAGAAGCAGTATCATTGATTAAACGTTGGTATAAACACCTCATTCATATATTTTTATTCATATACATATTTTTTTTTAATTTTCAACTTTCGTATCAAGTCCTATACAGGAAAGCTCAGAAAATTATGTTCATTGCAATGTACCTCCAAACACCATATATGGTCAAAACAAATTCTGAAATGATGATAAAAATTATTAGTACTACATGTTTCATCTGTTGTGTGATGATATTTTGGATTTCTAAATAGATGATATCAAATAAAATCAGATGCTGCCACAACTCAATCCACAGTTCAACACTGACTTATTTGATCACTCATGTAAAGGCGTATTTTATGAGTACACCTTAAGTTGTATACATGCTTTTCAGCTCAATCAATGACTGCAGTTTGCAAACTGTTTTTGGCATTGATCATATAGATAAAAAAAACCCCATTACGCTCAGGATTAGGAATGCTTGAGGACTAGATGACAAATACTAACTATAGAACAGATAAAGTGACGAACATGACAAATGGGGTCATAATAAATAAATGGATTAGAATTCAGTGGTTTAGACACGTTCTGAACCCTGCATTTAGTAAATTACACTGTTTAATTAGCCCAGGGATCAGACTTACACCATATCTTATATAGTCAGCAAAAAAAAGTAACGTCCCTTTTTCAGAAGATTGTATTTAAAGATAATTTTGTAAAATCCAAATAAGCTTTACAGATCTTTATTGGAAAGGCTTTAAACAATGTTTTTCATGCTTGTTCAATGAGCAATAAACAACTATTGCACATGCACCTGTGCAACAGTCCCATAGACATGAACAGTTTACAGACAGTAGGTGATTAAAGGTCACAGTTACAATAAGTTAGGACACTAAAGAGACCTTTCTACTGACTCTGAAATACACCAGAAGAAAGATGTCTAGGGTTCCTGCTCACCTTCGTGAACATGCCATAGACCTGCTGCAGGGAGGCATGAGGACTGCAGATGTGTCCAGAGCAATAAACTAGTTTATTAAATATATTTATCCTGATACAAAATAAATCAGCATATAGGAGAAACAGACTGCAGTACTCGTACATAATTCACAAATACAACCTTATTGTACTATATTGTACCCAAATGATGGCCACTTGAACACTGCAGGAGCTGAACCTTTTTATTTTTTATACTCAAGAGGCCAGCAGTGACAACTTGGCAGTGCTAGTATTTAAATTCATGACCCTCCGATCAATAACCCAGTAGGAGCTATCTCTGATACTGCAAATGTGCAGCAATGTCAGGTATAGAAACTATAGACAAAGTACTACAATGTGCCTGTGTCCTTACCAATAAAAGAAAACTGGAATTCAATACCTTTTTCAAGTTACACTGCCTCATTAATAGGTTCGAAATTGATGTATGACCTTTATGACACTGAATGGCTTATCTATCATGCATCCAGCTGATCTCCTGAACAAATATAACCCATTTGGATCATCTCTAGCGCAATAACCCTTTTAACATGCATATTAAAAACACTTGTAGAATTCTCATCCTTAGAGTTTATCCTTTTAAGTATACTTTGCATGATTTGTAGTAATTCAAGATTTATAGTTAATTCCTTAGAGATTTACATCTCTTTAATGTAATGTATTAAACATACATAGTATGCACTATCTAATCGTTTGTATGTAAAGCACGGAGATGTTGAGCTCAAAATGAAGTGTTATTACTACCACCACCAATAATAATAATAATAATAATAATAATAATAATAATAATAATAATAATTATTATTATTATTATTATTAGTAACTACTGCTACTTAAAGATATTAAGTAGGTACTTCTTCTACAATGAATAATAACAGACAGTATGAATACATTCAATGATTCATTCATTCATCATGTGGCTCCACCTTTGATGACTGGCAAGACAAGCAATTTCATTACTTGTGTTTTTCCCCTGACAACAAAAACCCTCTAACAGAGTCCATGATCTAAAAAAAGAAAATCACAGAAATAACCAAACAGCGATAAATCATTTTCAACATTTTACTAGACAGTATTCTTTTCAAAGGAGGTAGTGGAATTTGTCAGTGTGCTGCAGGATTGAGACATATATCTGAATGGACAGGGCCGTAGCCACACAGTTGGTCTATTCATGTTACATCATGCAGTGGGTAGGTGGTGGTCTCTAAAGGACTATAGTTGTACAGTTTTGTGCACTTTTCCTGTTAACCGCCCACTGAGGTAGACACCCACAATCCCAGAAAACCACAGAGAGACAGAGAGAGAGAGAAACAGAAATTTGGACAATATTCTATCTTAAACAGACCCAGGAACTCTTTATATTCTGTATGCCTATGGAAAAATGACTGGACAACATTCACACCACTGCATTTTAGCAAAGTTTGTCACGGAATAACAAAGCCAAACAAATGTGAGAAATGAGATGTCTACTGGATATAAAGTCTCAGGTAAAACCAGATGTGAACATATGATACAAACAGAGAGAGGCAAAGATGAAGTGAGGGGCACAAAACTTACATTTTATCAAGCTGCTTGTTCACTTCCTCATCATTCTCATAATCCTTACAGAGCTGTGTGACCAGGGCTCCATATGTGAGAGTAAACAATTCTGAATTCTGTTGAAGAGCATAAAAACAACAACAAAACACACAAGAAACACAGTCAGTGAAAGATTATTACATTTCTTCAACTATAAACAGTGGTATTCAATAAAGAATTTTCAGCAACATTAAATTCATTGCTTATAAAATGTCTTAATAAAGAACTAACATGACTGAATGACATCAGTGAGTCAGCTTTTCATGCTTAACCATGGTTTAGCTCATGGTTATAAATAAGACTCTTCAGTGGTTTTGTTTCATAGTAGCACTTCAAGGTAACACTTTTAACAACTGCCACAGACTCTGAACAGACAAGACATTTGCTTTGAGAATAAACTCGTACTTCCTATTAAGAAAAAAATTCCTATATTTTTTCTTACACTCTCCACTGCTGATAAAGTATTTTCTGAGTGATCTGTTCGATCCCAGGAAATACGCACCTGGACCGCTGTCCCCCAATTGATGATCCCTGTACTTTATTCTTCTACTTAAGAACTAAGAAAATTACATTTTACTTAGTCAGACAACATTTTGTTACTCATCTCTTGGTCGAGGGTTCAACACTGGCTTTGTAACAGTCCTAGGATTTATACTTAAGCTTCCCAACACTAATGTAGAACCTTAGCTTAAGCTACAGTTACCTCCATTCTCTGTTTTAAATCAACGTACCCTGCACTATTATATTGTTAAATCGGAATGGGCAGAAAGGGTTCATTAATTGTTAATATAACAGTAGCTCTGACAATAGACCTGGCTGCAAGGTTTATATTAATGCACTCATTTTAAGACATTATGTAAGATTTCTGTAACATTTATTGAACGATTCTTGATGTCAACACTTTATAACCAACATTAAGTCTTCAGAACGGAGGACTTTGTGCGTTCAAGTTGTTCTTTTCATATTAACTTTAAAAGACAGGAAAGCCGACAGAAACCGGCTCCTATAATGCAACTGATAACAGGAGCTAACTTGTCCTGTGGACATTCCACAATCAAGCAGTCCATCCATTTACCATACCACTTATCCATTACAGGGCACCCCCCCCCCCCACACACACAGTCATATACTCACTCACACTTAAGGGCACTTTAGCAATGCTTATCCACCCAGTGGTGGGAGGAAATCAGAGAAACCCCACACAGACACAGGGAGAACATGCAGAGCTCCACACAAACTCAGAATCGACCGTGAAGTTGTGAAGTGTAAAATGCTGATTATCCATAATGTATAATAAAGAAAAGTACATGTTTATTTATAATTTTTTTTAATACCCACATAAAATGATTCTATAATGTAGTACATGATTAGTTTTATAATTTAAGAACAGGCTCGTGATCAGTGGACATGTGACATACTGGGGCTGAGGGGTAATGAAGTTCAGTGAGGATTTCAGCATAACCATAACTGCTTCATTAAAAAATGTAAGTTTGCAAGTGGTCTTAGACTTAAAATAAGGAAAGCAATCTTGTTCCTCTTCTGGAGGAACAAGAAACCATTGTTGTAGCTGCATTGTTGTATTCAAACCATTGTTGTAGCACGTTACTGGTTAAATCTGGCTCAATATTAGCTGGAATATTTTAAGACAAATTTAGCTATATTTTCAAAAAATGAGATTGCTTTTCTAATGAAAAACATGCCTGACATGATTATTTTTCCTTTTACACAATAAATAAGACCAATTTCCCCAGAAACCAGGCTTTTTTTTTATATCCTTGAAATTCCTTTATTTTAATTTTTTTACAGTGTGAGAAGCACAATCATTTCTGTGTCAGCACAACTGCTCATCTAAACTTAATAAGCTTATCAATTATTTATTTTTATATTAATATCCCTGTGTGAGCAGTTGTAGTTCATTATACCACAGCAATTGCCCAACAATTGTAATTTTTTTATTTATTAATGATCAACACATTGCATGTTTATCCATTTATAGTTACGATTACTATTGTGGAACATGGGGGGCATGGTAATGAAGAGGTTAGCTTGTTTGCCTTGCACCTCCAGGGTTGGGGGTTTGATTTCCGCCTCTGGTGAGTCAGTGGGTGTGTGATTGTGCCCTGCGATGGGTTGTCATCCCGTCCAGGATGTTCCCCACCGTTTGCCCCAAGTTCCCTGGGATGGTCGCAGGGGAACCTGGAGCCTCTGTGTAGGACAAGTGTCCCACTCAGGGTGTTTTACCACCTCATGCTTAGTGTTTCTGGCATAGAGTCAGGATCAACGGCAACCCTTACAAGTATAAATGTGGTTACTAAAGATACATTAATTAATATTTTTCTAAAAATATACTTTTTACTTACTATATTAATGTACAAGATTATTATTATTATTATTATTATTATTCAGTTTACCTTTATTGTCAATTCTATTTGTCACAGAGCAGAAATTTGTCTTGGACACTGGTATCATACATCATACATATATCTTTACATCCAGATAGATCACACAAAACAAACAAACAAAAAAAAACCCATCCAATTAAAATATTGCCACAATACCAACCATGCACTATAGTTGAAAAATATTTTTTATTTAAAACAGTCACTACCATTGGAACAAATGATTCTCTCTCTCTCTCGGTCTCTCTCTCTCTCTCTCTCTCTCTCTCTCACACACACACACATACCAAAAAATAAAAGCCACAGGGATTTTGAATCCGCACCCAGATGGGTAAATTGAAGGGGATAAGTGTAATCATTAAATATGACAATTGCTGCCCCCCCGCCCAAATGAGAAAATAAATCCTGAAATGCATGTTCTTTATGTCCAGTAATCTTGCCTGATTAATTACTTGTGAATGTTTATTCTTGTTTAACTGTTCAATTTCCATACCATGAAACAAAGCTATATGCAAGAATACTCTCAATCACAGATTTATAAACCATGGTTAAAGTACGTTAGCTAATGTTAAAACTTCCCAGTATTATTATTATTATCTTTTTTACGTTGTACAGTTATAAAACATTTTTGGGTTCAAATTCAGATTGAAATGTGCTGTAACATTAACACCACCACTTTATATCTTGCATTAAACCTGATTGAACTTATCAGCTCCTTATGTTATAGCCAGGAAAACAGAAGCCCTATAGCTTACATGATAACTGCGAAGTTCTTTGAATTCACATGCTGCAATCACTTCAGTGTTCCCTGCTTCTTAATCTTGGGCGCCACCTTGTGGTCCACAACAAGTGTACTGTTCTCAATCAGTGGAGAATTTATTATGCACACCAACCTGGTCTCCACACTGCCTGCTCCTTTGATCAGGTATACAATTACTGATTGTAACCAATCACAAAATCAGTGGGAAGAGATCACTATAGGACCCCCAGTGTTAGCTGGTAGTGGATCATTGATACTTAGTAGTTTTTACAACACTAGACACTTACTGCACACTTTGTTGCCTTCTAGTGATCTAATAGATACCATTAAGGACCAATAATGGTAATGGTTTTAATGGTTTGTAATGGTATTTGTAGTGGAAACCATTAGAATCTGTGATGGTATCTAATGGGGTTTTTTTCAGCAGGGTTTGCTCTGTACACTTTAAACAACACGACCACACATCGGAATATCACATAGGGCAGTTTTCCATTAACAAGAATACATGCAATGACTGAACAAATTATCAGATATTTTGATTTAACATTTGGTGAATATACTAAACACCAGCTGGCGTTATGCTGTTTTAGTTTTTTTTTCTTTTATGAAAAACGACAAGTAACGTTTAACTGGGTCAGTTATAGAGAGTTACAAACGTCATTGTGTCGGTGAAATAAAATGAAAGTACATTTTAAACACATTAACACCACCACAATGAAACGGGCACATTATTTTTGCATATGGAGATGTTTTGTTTTCATTAGCGAAACACCCTGCTAGCTGAGCCAAACCTGTCTGTAGATACACACTTACCATCTTCTTGTTGTCTGTAGTTCTGTTGGACTGCCTAGACATTGTGTATCGTATTACAGCTTTGTGGAGGTAGGTCACAAGTTATATTTTATTAACTTGTTTCTAAAACACAATGATCTCGTATTCCTGTATCGCTTTCAAACCTACTTCCTGAATCACTTCCGCATGTCAGAGGTCGTAGCTCGCTTTGATTCTTGGGATTTGTAGTTTTCCCGCTTTTGATTCTCTCTCTCTCTCTCTCTCTCTCTCTCTCTCTCTCTCCTCTCTCTCTCGCACTAGTGAAGGGAAGTTCGGATCATTTTACTGACTCGGATCTTTGAATCCCGTTCAGCAAAATGAATGAATCCTTTTTCTCCCCGAGTCATTTGGTTAATTTCAGCAGAATATAACTCAAATGTTACATGTTAAATTCCCCGACACATCTAGTACTTAATAATCTATAAAATAAACTATAGGCTAAAGCAACCAAGGCCGAATTATGAGAAAGAGGAATGATTAATTAATAGCTTTGCATTAGGTCTTCAGGCTATGCAGTCTGTGAGTTCACCTCCTGAAGCAAGTTGTTCTTTCTTTTGTCACGTCATATTTGTCACGTCTGTTCCCCGGAAACAGAAAGAATTAGTTCAGGTCTCGAGTGTTCGGGTTCGGGTCGTTCGTTTATACCGTTTCCGGTATTGCATTTTGCATTGCCCATGGGGCGGCCACGGGAAGAACGAACGACTCTAATCCGAACACTCGGGAGGTGAACTAATCATTTCTGTTTCCGGTACAGAACCTATGGGAATGTTACGGCGCATGCGCGGTCAAAATGAACGGATCACTCTCTGAGATAACAATCCCGAGTCATATTAAAGATTTGTTCAAAATGAACGAATCGTTCATGAACGACACATCACTAGTGCACACAGGATATCCTATCTTTATGTGCGCGTCTTAGTCAGCATAAGCGGACATTTCTCACAGTTTTGTCTGTTTTATACATTTACATTTATGGCATATGGCATTATCCAGAGCGAATTACATATATCTCGTTTATACAACTGAGCGGTTGATGGCCTTGCCCAACAGTGGCAGCTTGGTGGTGCTGGGATTTCAACTCATGACCGTCTGGTCAGAAATCCTTCTGGTCAGACTTTCTGGTCAGAATGAGCTACATATACCGCTCAAATAAATAGAGCCGGCTAACAAACTACATATTGGACACATATCCTAGAGTTTTTGATGAAAAAACAAACAAACAAACAAACAAACAAAAAACCCTTTATATTTCCAAGACTCCCCACAAGATGGCTGTATACACCAAAGCACTGACATGCTATATGGCGCAGCAATGTGTCATGCACTGAGGAGTCGGTTCCCTTTGAAGAATGTTTAGAGTCGACTCACATATATGAGCCGTTTTTACTTATTTTTGTAGAAGTAGGCAACATCGTTGCTTTTGCAGTGTAATTTAATCACAAATATTTATTTTTTCAACATCTGTGCTATTCGTTAGTAGGAATTAATTTATATTTTAGTCAGGGTTATTCATGAACTGAGCCAAAATGACCTGACTCACTAACAAGAGCCAGAATTCCCATCCCTAATGTTGTGGAATTCCTATTGTTGTAGCGAACGAAATATAATGTCCAAAACCCCCAAACAACCACCGAGTAGTTATTTTCAAATAGAATAAGAGAAAACAAGCTTTTCCCTGCTGAACCCTCTCCCCCCAAACAATAGAAACCATCACATAAAATGTTAATGGTTTCCACAACAAATACCATTACAAACCATCAGCTGTTAACCATTAAACCTATTACCAAATATTTCCATTACATAGTAGAATGTATTTGGGATTTAGGTCCTTAATGGAATTAAACTAAACATAATAAGCCACCAATAGAAGGTAACAAATTATCAATAGAGAATTCCACAGAGACCATAACCGTTTCCATTAAAATCAATAGAATTTTAACCATTACAAATTCTATGAGGGTATCTGTTGTTCTTTTTTTCAGCAGGGTAAACACAAAACTCAACTTAATTCAGAACTACATTTATAAATCATAAATTGTGGTCAGATGAAATAAAAATAAAAACTGACCATGCACAACATCAACAGTCCAAAAAATAAATTGAGACTGCAGCCAATGAACATCAATCAATCCCACTTACATACCGTATGGAAGGGATTTATTGATACTTTGTGGCTGTTAAGTTAGTGAGCCTTGTGAAAATGAATGGAATTACGAATTCATTTAAATTTACATTTATTCACTTAGCAGACGCTTTTATCGAAAGCGACTTACAAAATGAAAAAAAAAAATACAACCAAAGCAATATATCAAGCAGAGAACAATACAAGAAGTGTTACTATACAAGATCCATTAATTGAGTTCCTGAGGATGCAAAGTGCATGAATTCCACCAAGTATCAGGATATGATAGTGTTACACCAACCCTGATAGGAGATAATGACTTGGCTATAAGCAGACCTTTGGACTAGACAATGACTCTAAACATACATCAACACAAATGATAATTTCAGTCCCCTGGTTTTAAGCAGAACATTCCAGTCTGGGTGATGAACAATCCACATACACAAATCAAAGACTACAATTGAATTTGAAATATTCTACACAGGAGTGGGCCCAGATCATTGTGCAAGAATCTCAAAGCTTGGGATTCAGTGATGTTATTCTGTCCAGGGCTGTCCATCTGTTGGGGTGCCATTAGTTTTGTTTAGCAGATAACCTTGCACTACTACTTAAAAGCTTATTTTCACAAAGGCTGCGTGGTATTTTTAAATGATCTGTTCTTAAATAATACAAAGCCCCATATACTCATAATGTAATTAGTTGTACACCTTTTACACTCCAGCCAGTGTTGCATTTACACTAAAAAACATTTGAAGTAGAACTAATTGGTTCAGGATTTACAGCAAAACTGGTCCCTATTTCTAGAGAGTATTAGGCTTAAACTAGCATTTCTGAAATATAGCAGTTGGATAAGCTTAAATATAAAGTTTTATTCCCTAGCCTAATACCCTTAGGGCTGGTATATATGTTTTACAATGAAGCATTTTGCAATACCACTGAAACAGATTTCAGCTTCAGCACTTATGCTGTGCTGATTCAGCTTATTTACCTTACAGAGAAAATGTCCTAATCTAGTTGCTCATTATCATCTATTTTCCTCACCAGTGGTGCCTCTCACATGCTGTCTATGTTGGGGATGGCTCAAAATGTTAAACCTGGGAACCATTTGAAAACATCTGAGATAAATCCATATTCCTTATTTCCTTCTTCTGTCCTTTACTATATCTTACTTCAATACAGTATATTTGACAGAAACAAGTTAATATGAAATTACATTTTCCATACTAATAATTTTCCAAATTATGTCTTGATGCAAGCTGGTTCTCTGTCATGGACAGAAACAATCATTGAGTCAGGGATAAACTGATTCAGTATGTTTCAGACCTTCTTTGCAGCACAGCAAGAAGATTTTTGTTGTTAAAATACAGGTTTACCCTGTATACAAGGGAACATATCTTTCATATGTTAGCTATATTTAAAGATGCATTCCTGATCAGAGTAGACAAACACTCAGGAGTGTGGGGTTCGGATACAGAACAGGACACTTTAATGTTAGAAAATCAGTAAGCACAGAGGTAAACAGAGGTGTACTGCACATTAAAAATGTTACTTCAGGGTGATTATTTTTTATATAACAGTATACCCTGTTTAGGATTGGATCCTGAGTTTAGGATTGGATCCTGAAATGAACTATACAAAGATTTATATATAATCCCCTCCAAATCTATTGGAACGGCAAGGCCAATTAATTTGTTTGTGGTCTCACGATGTTTCTGTCAACAGCTGTTGTTCCATTCGGTGTCTGTTCCTCAGTACACCAGTGGTTCCTTACTTTTTCAGGACATTCTAAATGGATGTATTGGCTATGCCCAATGCTTGTAAAATGCCTATGATTAATATTCCCTATTTTTTCATCTTTAGAATAGCTCTCCCATAGATAGCTCAATGATCTTCATGTTTGTTTATCCTTTTTAACAACAAATGCAGTCGTCAAGGGTGAAAATGAACGCAAAAACCAAGAGTAGATGTTCAGAACTATTTATTATTTAAACAATCGATCTAACAGGACACACTTGGGTAACAAGAAACACATGTCAGTCACACGTTCCAATATTTTGCTCAACTACAAATTGGGTGGTCTGATGTTCTATGTCTTTTAACACACCTACATATAAATAACAGAAAATAAAAGCTGAAATTCAAAACTCTGAAACCCAAATGTCTTTAGTCTACTGCAAAAAAAGAAAAACAGAACAATAGAAAAATAACTGGCCTTGGGATTCCAATAGTTTTGGAGGTACTGTAGACATTGTCTGTATTTGCACACAACATCTGACACTAGAGACCCATGATCAGTTTGATATGAAGGCAAGTAATTTGGAATTCTAGCTTTCTGTTGCATGCTAAAGTAGTAAAAATAGATGCATACCTTCCCTACATACAACAACAGCAGGCCATTATGGGAGATATTTTTTATGGGGGAAAAATTAAGTCT